>JARLTB010000034.1:11650000-11940000 GCA_030141615.1 Unio pictorum | reverse complement strand
ATATTATATTTAAGATTGACGTATTGACATTAATTATCAACAATTTCTAAATGATATATCCATATTATCTTTAATATTGACGGTATTCACATTAATTATCAACAATTTCTAAATGATATATCCATATTATCTTTAAAATTGACGGTATTGACATTAATTATCAACAATTTCTAAATGATATATCCATATTATCTTTAATATTGACGGTATTGACATTAATTATCAACAATTTCTAAATGATATATCCATATTATCCTTAAAATTGACGGAATTGACATTAATTATCAACAATTTCTAAATGATATATCCATATTATCCTTAATATTGACGGTATTGACATTAATTATCAACAATTTCTAAATGATATATCCATATTAACCTTAATATTGACGGTATTGACATTAATTATCAACAATTTCTAAATGATATATCCATATTATTCTTAATATTGACGGTATTGACATTAATTATCAACAATTTATAAATGATATATCCATATTATCTTTAATATTGACGGTATTGACATTAAGTATCAACAATTTCTAAATGATATATCCATATAATCCTTAATATTGACGGTATTGACATTAATTATCAACAATTTCTACATGATATATCCATATTGTCCTTAATATTGACGGTATTGACATTAATTATCAACAATTTCTAAATGGTATATCCATATTATCCTTAATATTGACGGTGTTGACATTAATTATCAACAATGTCTAAATGATATATCCATATTATCAACAATTTCTAATTGATATATCCATATTATCTTTAATATTGACGATATTGACATTAATTATCAACAATTTCTGAATGATATATCCATATTATCTTTAATATTGACGGTATTGACATTAATTATCAACAATTTATAAATGATATATCCATATTATCCTTAATATTGACGGTATTGACATTAATTATCAACAATTTCTAAATGATGTATCCATATTATCCTTAATAATGACGGTATTGACATTAATTATCAGCAATTTCTAAATGATATATCCATATTATCCTTAATATTGACGGTATTGACATTAATTATCAACAATTTCTAAATGGTAAATCCATATTATCAACAATTTCTAATTGATATATCCATATTTTCTTTAATATTGACGGTATTGATATTAATTATCAACAATTTTTAAATGATATATCCATATGATCCTTAATATTGACGGTATTGACATTAATTATCAACAATTTCTAAATGATATATCCATATTATCCTTAATATTGACGGTATTGACATTAATTATCAACAATTTCTAAATGATATATCCATATTATCTTTAATATTGACGGTATTGACATTAATTATCAACAATTTCTAAATGATATATCCATATTATATTTAATTTTGACGGTATTGACATTAATTATCAACAATTTCTAAATGATATATCCATATTATCTTTAATATTGACGGTATTGACATTAATTATCAACATTTCTAAATGATATATCCATATTATCCTTAATATTGACGGTATTGACATTAATTATCAACAATTTTTAAATGATATATCCATATTATCCTTAATATTGACGGTATTGACATTAATTATCAACAATATCTAAATGATATCTCCATATTATCCTTAATATTGACGGTATTGACATTAATTATCAACAATTTCTGAATGATATATCCATATTATCTTTAATATTGACGGTATTGACATTAATTATCAACAATTTCTAAATGATATATCCATATTATCCTTAACATTGACGGTATTCACATTAATTATCAACAATTTATAAATGATATATCCATATTATCCTTAATATTGACGGTATTGACATTAATTATCAACAATTTCTAAATGATATATCCATATTGTCTTTAATATTGACGGTATTGACATTAGTTATCAACAATTTCTAAATGATATATCCATATTATCTTTAATATTGACGGTATTGACATTAATTATCAACATTTTCTAAATGATATATCCATATTATCATTAATATTGACGGTATTGACATTAATTATCAACAATTTTTAAATGATATATCCATATTATCTTTAATATTGACGGTATTGACATTAATTATTAACAATTTCTAAATGATATATCCATATTATCCTGAATATTATCGGTATTGACATTAATTATCAACAATTTCTAAATGATATATCCATATTATATTTAATATTGACGGTATTGACATTAATTATCAACGATTTCTAAATGATATATCCATATTATCTTTAATATTGACGGTATTGACATTAATTATCACCAATTTCTAAATGCTATATCCATATTATCCTTAATATTGACGGTATTGACATTAATTATCACCAATTTCTAAATGATACATCCATATTATCTTTAATATTGACAGTATTGACATTAATTATCAACAATTTCTAAATGATATATCCATATTATTCTTAATATTGACGGCATTGACATTAATTATCACCAATTTCTAAATGATATATCCATATTATCTTTAATATTGACGGTATTGACATTAATTATCAACAATTTCTAAATGATATATCCATATTATCCTTAATATTGACGGTATTGACATTAATTATCACCAATTTCTAAATGATATATCCATATTATCTTTAATATTGACGGTATTGACATTAATTATCAACAATTTCTAAATGATATATCCATATTATCTTTAATATTGACGGTATTGACATTAATTATCAACATTTCTAAATGATATATCCATATTATCCTTAATATTGACGGTATTGACATTAATTATCAACAATTTTTAAATGATATATCCATATTATCCTTAATATTGACGGTATTGACATTAATTATCAACAATATCTAAATGATATCTCCATATTATCCTTAATATTGACGGTATTGACTTTAATTATCAACAATTTCTGAATGATATATCCATATTATCTTTAATATTGACGGTATTGACATTAATTATCAACAATTTCTAAATGATATATCCATATTATCCTTAACATTGACGGTATTCACATTAATTATCAACAATTTATAAATGATATATCCATATTATCCTTAATATTGACGGTATTGACATTAATTATCAACAATTTCTAAATGATATATCCATATTGTCTTTAATATTGACGGTATTGACATTAGTTATCAACAATTTCTAAATGATATATCCATATTATCTTTAATATTGACGGTATTAACATTAATTATCAACATTTTCTAAATGATATATCCATATTATCATTAATATTGACGGTATTGACATTAATTATCAACAATTTTTAAATGATATATCCATATTATCTTTAATATTGACGGTATTGACATTAATTATTAACAATTTCTAAATGATATATCCATATTATCCTGAATATTATCGGTATTGACATTAATTATCAACAATTTCTAAATGATATATCCATATTATATTTAATATTGACGGTATTGACATTAATTATCAACGATTTCTAAATGATATATCCATATTATCTTTAATATTGACGGTATTGACATTAATTATCACCAATTTCTAAATGCTATATCCATATTATCCTTAATATTGACGGTATTGACATTAATTATCACCAATTTCTAAATGATACATCCATATTATCTTTAATATTGACAGTATTGACATTAATTATCAACAATTTCTAAATGATATATCCATATTATTCTTAATATTGACGGTATTGACATTAATTATCACCAATTTCTAAATGATATATCCATATTATCTTTAATATTGACGGTATTGACATTAATTATCAACAATTTCTAAATGATATATCCATATTATCCTTAATATTGACGGTATTGACATTAATTATCACCAATTTCTAAATGATATATCCATATTATCTTTAATATTGACGGTATTGACATTAATTATCAACAATTTCTAAATGATATATCCATATTATCCTTAAGCTTTTGCTTCATTTAGGAAACCGATTTCATGCTGATACAATATTTCATTTCCAAGTCAAGATTATTTAGTCATGACAATACATAACATTACAGCTAGATGGATTATTTATACGAGCGAAATAATGTAAATCGTCTCCTGTATTACCATTAATTCTTAACTTAAGTTAATATATTGATCTCCTTTGAAAGACTTCCAGTAACTGTGTAATTATCGTGGCCTCAAGCTAATGCAGATAAAGTTTGACGAACGTTATGACCGTTGTCCATTTTATATCCCAACAAATTGAAACAAAATTGAAAATATGTGTTCCGAAATGAGAAAATAAAATCAACATAAAATTTGTGTATCAGTTGTTTGAGCAGCCCGAATGGCAATTTGCAAACAACAACACCAAAATCATGATTTACTTTTAAATCATGACAACAATGCCTCTCTCTCTTTCTCTCTGTCTGTCTGTCTGTCTGTCTGTCTGTCTCTCTCTCTCTCTCTCTCTCTGCCTCTCTCTTTGTTTGTCTATCTGTCTCTCTCTCTCACTCTCTCTCTCTCTCTCTCTCTCTCTCTCTCTCTCTCTCTCTCTCTCTCTTCAACACACACGCACACACGCGAACATGCACTCTAGTAGTTTATAGTTGCTGTCACTACACGTCTTCCTTATTTATTATTAATTATTAACTTCTAACATTTACAAGCCTCAGGCAGAATGCATCATAACGATCTTGTTCAAAAACTGTCAAACAAAAGTGCTTTAATATCGTAAAGAAACTATGGAACACTTGCACTTTTTGATCCAAACTATAATGTCTGGCTTCTTACGCAGAAACATTAAATTGAAGCGGAGATTATTTAATCAAGAATTATGTAGTTAAATCTGTAGTTTGTTAGCTCGATAGCTCCATTGTTCAACTTTTGCTCGGTAGTACACATACACTCTATGACACTTGCGCTCTTTGAGAGGCCAGAATTTCCGTTTTAAGGCAAGAATACCATACACATTATGTTCAATAATGACAAAATCAATACATCTCTGTCTACCACAGAGAGAGAGAGAGAGAGAGAGAGAGAGAGAGAGAGAGAGAGAGAGAGAGAGAGAGAGAGAGAGAGAGAGAGAGAGAGAGCTTGAGAGCTTTTTACAATACAAATCTACCATCTGTTTCACCTTTTTGAGACCGGATAATCATATTGCACAAAACCCTGCTTGCTTTAACCCATGCTTAGTTTTGTTCTTTTAAAACTCATGTTCTTCTAGAATTATACCAGCCATACTATTTAGTAATGATATTGTATCATTTTGGCAAAATCAAAACAGTGTCTTTAGTATCACATATATTACAATTCGTCTTATACTCTCACGCTGTTTTTGCGCTAAAGGTTACCATTTTTATTTGTCACGTGGTGATTCTAGAGTAGTAATACTTTTGAGATCAGGAAACTCCAAAATATGTCCAATTTTAGTCGTTCTTAATAAAGAGTTTTTGTCTTATTATATTTACCATGCGAATAATTTGTAAACGTTTATGACCTTTTCAATCGATTGAAAACAAAAAATGACATCATTATTATTATTATTTAACGACTAGCCCATGTAATCGAGATTTTGCTATAGTTCTTAGCTCCAGTCTCTGAACTGTAGGCTACAGAAATATGTTATATAATTGCCCGACTTAGAGAGAAAGTATTTTAAATGTATTTGAATTATCATTAGAATATACTATTACCGGAGGTCAATGAGGCTGCAACAACACTTTAAATATAATAACTACAAACGCCGCGATGTTAACGTAACGAATAGATTGCTATCTTGGAAATGTTTAAATAATTTGGATCTGAACGCGTCGAGTTTTACCCCGATTAGTTGGCAACGTCTATTTATATAATACTGAATATATATCACAAAAAAAAATATTTTAATATAAATTAGATTTCTGCTAACGCATTCCATTTCCGTTTTGGTATGTCCGATTGTATAAGCAGTTTTAAACTTATTGTTAAGTTTGTAGTACAACTGATCCCTTTGGGTGTGGTAGTAAACTTTCTGTGACCTTTCTACTGAATGCTTAAGCCATGAAACAACTGTGTAAATACAACCTTTGCACAACAAGTTAGAATAAGTGATTAAGGTGGTAACAATGATAATAATAATACTAACAATTCCATCCTTTTGCTATCTTGGGAATGTTGAAATAATTTGAATCTGAACGCTTCGAGTTTTACCCCGTTTAGATCTACAACGTCTATTTATATAACACTGAATATTTGCTATGTTTTAGAAACTGACCTCCGTAATCATCCTTATTCAGCATGTTCTATTTGCTTAAACGCTCTATCGACTCTCTTCCCCTGACCTCACTGCAGCATATATTCAAAAGAATACAAATGCAGAAAGAATATATAAAAAAGAATACAAATGCGGACACAAAACGTACAATCGGACAATAACATGAAATATATATATATAATATTTCTGGCATCGCATTCCATTTCCGTTTTGGTATGTCCTATTTTTTAAGCAGTTTTACACTTATTGATAAGTTTGTAGTACAACTGATCCCTTTGGGTGTGGTAGTAAACTTTATGTGACCTTTCAACTAGATGCTTAAGCCATGAAACAACTGTGTAAATACAACCTTTGCACAAAAAGCTAGAATAAGTGATTAAGGTGGTAACAATAATAATAAAAACAATTCCATCATTCTTGCTCCTCCTGTTAATATCGTTTATTTATATCCAACTCTAAACACGAACTTGAAATAATTTTAAAAATAACGATTTGTTTTTTCTTTCTTGATCTGATTGGTAATGACATTATTTATTTTATATATTATATGTTATGATTTTACATTAATATGTTTACATAACGTAATGCCTGACGTGTATAGCTCCATTGTTTGCTAAAACACGTCGTTAAATCATACAACAAAAACATCAACTAATTATATCTATTCAGACAAATGCATCTATATCCTGAGCAATTATGCTTGGGAGTGTGTGTGCGTGTTTGTGATTTTGTGTATGTGTGTCTTTTTTTTTATGCAGGAAATATGCTAAATATGAAACCATTGTGGGCATTTCTTTAACGTGTCAAAATAAAATGTCTACTTTTCCAGTCAACTGATGCTTGGTCTACTTGTATGTAATGATGTGCTTGTAAGAGCTGTATAAAATTTTTCATTATGATATTTGTATTCGACAGACATAAATTACAGATTTCTAGCATCCGGATTGTACCGACCTACTGCCATTGAAGGACCTCTATCGTATTTGTTATTTTAAACGGTGGAACTAGTAGTGCATTTATTCTTTACAGATAAATTTTAAAACTGCATTGTTGTATCATCTTATTACTGTGTCAATGCATGTGGATCTTGAAAGAGCATAATAAATGAGAACGTGACTAATAAGATAATACAATTGATTAAGGACTCGACGGTATTATAGAACATATTCAAACATGAATGAATTGCAACAGAAAAGAGTGAAGTGTTGTTGTTCTTGTAGAAGTTTAGGATTTAACACCATTTTGCAGCACACCATACGCTATATATGGCGGCCAGTATCAGTGATGGACGAAGAATCCAGGAAAAACCCGGATCAAAAAGCTACGGGAAAACTTTTTAACATACCCATACTGCTCGAATCTGATATTCGAACCCACGCATAAAAAGGTGAGATGGCAGTGATCTGTAAAGAATACTTGTATTAAACAATTAATATAAAGTTAAAGAAAATGATTGAAAACAAAATTGCCAAACGTAATGAAATGTAAGTCCTTGACAAACATGTCTTGTGTATTTAGAGACTAATTTAATATTCTTCTGTTGGTATCTTTTGTTTTAATTGTGTGGTTATTTTCAGTTTTGTTTATCAATATTGGTGGATACTGTATTAAATATATTTAAGCTACGTTGAGACACTGTTGAGAAAGTTGACCGTGCATTGCATTTCGTAACGTATTGGAGAGATAAGATTTTGAAGAGTTGAGGTTGATTAAACTGAAGGTCTAATGCCTCCCCGGTTCCACTTGTTGATCAAGGTACATTGCCCCTAAATTAATCTAATACGTTGGATTCTCTAATGTTACAGTCAACCTTTGAAAAATGTTCCAAGTTTATAAAAGGGAAGCATATTTCTCTAAATAAAACAATGTGCTGGATTATACTAACTGGTATTATTATTATTAACTTTGTAAGTTGCAACATTATAATTACATTGGAGATCAATATATGGCTTTACGAAACACGGGTACAATGCGAGACTTTACGAAGTACAGGAATAATACCAATGTCTTTACGGTAGACTTTATCTAGCACACAAGAGACTGAAAAATTGATAAAGGCTAACAAAGCACATGAACTCTGTACTAGGCTTAACCAAGATAAATGTCATTATGATAGGCCTTGCAAAGCAAAACAACCCAAGATAATACTTCATCCTTCAAATGATGAAGGGCCTTGCAAAGCAAAAGAACAAAAAATAGTACTTCACCCTGCAAATTATGAAAAACATTTCAAAGCAAAAGAACAAAAAAAAGTACTTCACCCTGCAAATTATGAAGGGTCTTTCAAAGGAAAAGAGCACAAAATAACACTTCACCCTGCAAATTATGAAAGACTTTTCAAAGCAAAAAAAAAAATAATACTTAACCCTGCACATTATGAAGGGCATTTCAAAGTAAAGGAACAAATCATAATAGTACACCTTGCACATTATGAAGGGCCTTTGAAAGCAAAACAATACAAAATAATACTTCATGAAGCACAACAATTACAATCGTAATAAATTAATATAATTAATGTATCAAAAATGAATTCAGTTTTGTGACCACAACAAGGTACAAAAAACACAATAAAGCTTCACCCTGCAAATTATGAAAGGCCTTGCAACAGTAAAAGAACAAAAAATGATATTTCAGCCTACAAATTATGAAAGGCTTTGCAAACGAAAAGAACATAATATAATAATACACCCTGCACATTATCTTATGCCTTGCAAAGCAAACGAACACATAATAATATAATAATATTTTGCGTAGCACAACAATTACAATGGATTTGTTCCCTAATGAGAGCAAACATAACTGAATTTCAGAGTCAAACACATCAATGCTAATTCTGTGAATTTAGGATAATTTACTCTAAGGTACGTTTCAATTCAGAGTAGTTATGTGTTGCAACAAAGAGTCCTGGAATTGAGTGGAGATTATTAAATGATTCTTGAACATAACGGTATAAAATTTATTGTTTTCATGTTAATATATTTATTCATATTACATTGAACATTCAATGAGTGTTGGAGAATGTCCATCGCAATAATCCTAAAAGTTACAACGTACATTGCAAAACTAGTATGTAACTAGTCACACTATGGTCGACTCTTTGTCCGTGTTTTTCAATGGCAAATACAAAACAAAAAGGACAAGCAAATAAAACATATGTATATGTGTATCTGTGTGAGTTTCTAAGTAAGCTCACCAGGTACGTCGATAAACTAATATTTATTAGTTATTACCTTCGCACACAGATTAAATCGTAAACAAGATTATTAATACATAAATAGTAACGTTCGTTACCGTTTTGTTTTCTCTTGTTAGCACAACTGATCACCTATTGTGCGGCAGTACACTCTCTACGACACTTGGAGAGTTTGATCAACCAAAATGGCCATTTGCGGTCAACTAAACACAATCATGATTTAGTGTCAAATCATGACATCTCTCTCTCTCTCTCTCTCTCTCTCTCTCTCTCTCTCTCTCTCTCTCTCTCTTTCTCTCTCTATCTCTCTCTCTCTCTCAATAATCTCACAACAGAATAACACAAACGCGGACACGCATCAATGCACTCTAGGCATATTTTCTAGTTGCTGTCTCCAAATGTCTTCCATTTGTATTATTCATTATTAACTTGTAAAAAGTACAAGGCTCCTGCAGAAAGCTTCAAAAGAGTCTTAAAAAGCTGACAAAAACAAATGACTTAATCTCGTTAATAAAATATTGGTCACTTGCAGTATTTAAACAAAATGATAAAGTCTTGCTCCTTACGCATATTAATTAAACGGGAACGGATATTATTCAGAAAAGAATTATACAGTTAAAGTCCGTATGTTGTCCGATTGTCAGCACAACTGGTCACCTTGTGTGCGGTATTACACGTACATCCTCTATGTCACATGCGATAAGTCTTTGAGCGGACCGAATTATCGTATCAACTCAACAATACCAAAAATTAAGATGTTCTATAATGACGACATGAATACCTCTCTCTCTCTCTCTCTCTCTCTCTCTCTCTCTCTCTCTCTCTCTCTCTCTCTCTCTCTCTCTCTCTCTCTCTCTCTCTCTCTCTATTGACTAAAGATTTTTCTTCCGTTTGGCAATACCACATTATAGTCCTTAAGTATCCCATATATTACAATTAAAGCATCGATTTCTAATCTCACCCTTTTTCTGTGCTGAAAGATTACCATTTTGATTCTCGCGTTGTCATTCAAAGTCATAATGCCTTTGAAATCAGGAAATTCGAAATTAGGTGCAATTGCTGTCGTCCGTAAATAATAGTTTATGTTTTTTTTATATTGAACATGCGAATAATTCGAAAGACAATTTCAATATAAGTAAAAAAAAATGATTACATTAGTCAATTGAACACTTTCAAGGCCGGACTATGGAATCGATTTTGTTGTTAAAGGTATTATATCCAGTGTCTTATGAAATGTAGTACGCTAGAGAAATATTTTATATAATCACCCGACTCGGAGTAAATATTTAAAATGAATGTGAATTGTCATCTGAAGATACCAATTACCGGAAGTCAATGAGGTTGCAACAATACTTTGTATACAATGACTACAAATCTCATGTAGTTAACGTAACGATTAGAGTGCTACTATGGAAAAAGTAAAAAAATGAAACAAAACTTGTCATTTAGATATGTTGAAATAATTTGTTCAGAACGTTTTGAGTTTTACTTTTAATGGGCAACGTGTATTTATATCTTCATGAAATTATGCTGTGATTTAGCAACTGTCCTCCGTGATCATCCTAATTCAGCTTCTTCTATAAGCTTATATGCTGTATCGACTCTCTTACCCTGACCTCACTTCACGACCGGATATATCTAAACGAATATAATCTCCGCTGAACCCCCAAAAAAACCCACATGGAAGTTATATATATATATATATATATATATATATATATATATATATTTATAATATTGAAAACATCTAATTTGTCCATACAAATAGTTTATTACAATGTTCATCGCATTCGATTTTCCTTTTTGGTGGGTCTTTTTCGTAAACATTTTTGAAGACGCTGTTTAGATAATAATTTTAAAACTGTTTATGAAAAAGACCCATCAAAAAGGAAACTTCTGTGTAATTAAAAACTTTTATCACCAATCGTGTTTATGCTCAAATGATGAAATGAACTCCTCAACTATTGCTCCCTCACACAACAGAAGCATATCTTTTAAAGGACTGTCATCTGCGTGTGCTGTGTTTTGCTATTTATTTTTGACAAATATAGAATACAAGGTTTCTGAGTAAAGTGTCTTTGTATTTTTTAAAGTAATTTATTTTATCTTCTTCATTAGTACATTCCTGCTTTCTGTGATATTTAATCCAATGGATTAGTTTATATATCCATGCATAATTAATTGCTAATTCCGTTCGTTAATTATTAAACATTGTATTTATATCATCGTCAAAAGGTTTCTGTTCTGAATACAAAAATCGTACCCCGAAATGTTGGTACACTATCAATCCAGATATAATTCTTGCAGAATAAAATTTGTTGCATGTTTCACTATCAGTAACGTGTTCAATCATATTCATTCTAAGCGAGAAACAGCTTCATTAGTTATCCATATGGAGAACATTTGATATTTGTGAACGATAATTAAAATCATCACAACTAAAATGTTCCGAAAATGTGATCAATGCAATAGCATCTTCATTATAGGCGATACATATAAGCAGATAAAATAGTCTTGCATACTTTTAAAGCGTAGGAAATCGTATTGCGTCGCTATTTCCTGAAAGACTTTGGCGTCCCTTTCTTATGTCCAATGCATTTTGAAGTTCACTTTTGCCAATGAAGTTATTTGGATAAAATCAGGGATTAATATAGTAACCGGCACAGTATGTCATCATCGCCTCGTCAAGCGTCGAATAATAATGGTGATGTAAAATTATGTCACCTAAAGATCATTAGAGGATGAAAGATATGTATAACATTTAGACTGGTCATGCACTCGATGTAAAGAGACATCTATGGCAAGGTAAATTGTTATTTGTTGCGTTAAAATAACTCTAAAATAGAAACGTGCAAATAATGAACTAATCCCTTCAAAAGTTTTAGCTAGATATACTTGTCTACATGAACAATTGTTTAACCAATTTATGCAATTGTTTACCATAACTTAATTTGCACTATCCTTCATTTTATTTTAACAACAAATATACAACGACATATCTATGTTGGCTCAGTTCCGAGTAATGATTATAAATATTTTATTTTGTAAAGAACTTATT
Organism: Unio pictorum; assembly: GCA_030141615.1. Lineage (NCBI taxonomy): Eukaryota > Metazoa > Mollusca > Bivalvia > Unionida > Unionidae > Unio > Unio pictorum. The sequence continues at coordinate 11,927,556 of JARLTB010000034.1, read as the reverse complement.
GATAAATTGAACCACGAGGTATTGCAATAAATTTCTGATCCAGTTTTATTTACATAAATAGGAACCAAAATTTGAAATATGTGAATGAAAAAATAATTTGTTTAAAAAAGGAACCGCACTAAATTTGTGTGTTATTTTTTTTACGTTTACTAAATGCTTGAATTGTCGAGGTTTGCGTCAGTTCATTTTATAGCGTCATATATAACTTTAACAATTACTTTACTAAATATATTGCCTGCAAGGATATTAATATCTAATCAGTCATGTATGGATTACTTTGCCGCATGCAGGAGTAAATCGTAAAACAAATTAATGAACTATGGACACCGGAACAATCAAGAAGTGATATGTCTACAACATTTAAATATTCCGACAGTGAATGTGGAGTAATATTACGTTGATATATCAGTTGTTGCCATGAAACGCTGCAGTTTGACCAAGGTAACATACTTTCGATAGTATTTAAAGAAGCGTTAATTTGCTTTTTATTCAGTGTGAAGTAATGTTTTGAGGTTAGTAAATTCCCTGTTCGTTTTCTATATAACGTTAAAGAATTATGTTTCTGCTATCGATGGTATGGACTTTCATGTCATAATTATCAACAATTTCTAAATGATATATCCATATTATATTTAGACTTTTGCTTCTTTTAGGAAATCGATGTCATGCTGATACAATGTTTCATTTACAAGTCAAGATTATTTAGTTGTGACAATACATAACGTTACAGCTAGTTGGATCATTTATACAAGCGGAATAATGTAAATCGTCTCTTGTATTACAATGAATTCTTAACTTTAATATATTGATCTCTTTTGAAAGACTTGCAGTAACTGTGTAATCATCGTGGCCTCAAGCTAATGCAGATAAAGTTTGACGAAAGTTATGACCGTTGTCCTTTTTATATCCAAACAAAATGAAATAAAATTGAAAATCTGTGTTCCGAAATGAGGAAATAAAATCAACATAAAATTTGTGTATGAGTTGTTTGAGTATCCAGAATGGGAATTTGCAGTCAACAACAACAAAATCATGATTTACTTTTAAATCATGACAACAATGCCTCTCTCTCTCTCTCTCTCTCTCTCTCTCTCTCTCTCTCTCTCTCTCTCTCTCTCTCTCTCTCTCTCTCAGACACACACACACACACACACACACACGCATACACATGTGCATGCACTCTAGGCGTAGTTACTGGTTGCTATCACTATACGTCTTACTTATTTATTATTAATTATTAACTTTTAACATTTACAAGCATCAGGCAGAATGCTTTAATTGTAGTGGAGAGTATTTAGACAAAAATTATATAGTTAAATCCGAGAGGCCCAAATTTCCGTCTGAAGGCAACACTACCATAACATGATGTTGTATAATGACAACAACAATACATCTCTGTCTACCACATCTCTCACTCTCTCTCTCTTACTCCCTCCCTCTCTCTCTCTCTCTCTCTCATTCTCTCTCTCTCTCTCTCTCTCTCTCTCTCTCTCTCTCTCTCTCTCTCTCTCTCTCTCTCTCTCTCTCTCTCTCACACACACACACACACACTTTTTTAAACGCCCCCACCCGCCACATTCTCATCTATAGGCGCTTGTTTTTTTAACGGATACCACACGTCATCCTCATTTGTTATTCAGTATTAACGTTAACAATTTACAAGGCTCCTGTGGAATCCTATATTCTTTATTACCTCGTATAGATACTTATTTGAAACTAAGATAACTGTATATAATTTGTTAATTTGTCATACAATTTATTGAGATTTTTAAATGATATCTAATGCCTGCGTATTCAAAATTTGGATTTTTGCAATTTTCCTGCCTCTTTTCTAGTAAATCATACTTGCTTTTATACAACATATTTCGTTTGCCTCTATGGTAATCAACTTATCGTTTGGGAAGAATCACTAGTTCCGACCTACTACAAATTTGTATCTTTAACACGTTGTCGTTATTTAGACCGTAAATGCGATTTATATTGACTATGTATTTGGATCCTTCTACGTTTGTTGATCCAGCTCATGCATTTATTCATGAAGAAACTCCTGCAGAGCTTTACCTGATGACACTGAACATTCACTGTTTTAAAATGTGGAATGAGTGTGCCATATAATGAACAGTTAGAGGGTATAGCCTGTCATTATTTCATATTGAGAGAGAGAGAGAGAGAGAGAGAGAGAGAGAGAGAGAGAGAGAGAGCTTTTTACAATACAAATCTACCATCTGTTTCACCTTTTTTGAGACCGGATAATCATATTGCACAAAACCCTGCTTGCTTTAACCAGTGCTTAGTTTTGTTCTTTTAATACCAACCATACTATTCACTAAAGATATTTTATCATTTTGGCAAAACCCAAACAGAGTCTTCTTTTAGTATCATATATATTACAATTCGACTTACACTCTCACGCTGTTTTTGCGCTAAAGGTTACCATTTTTATTTGTCACGTGGTGATTCTAGCGTAGTAATACTTTTGAGATCAGGGACCTCCAACTGATGTCCAACTTTCGTCGTTCTTAAAAAAGAGTTTTTGTCTTATTACATTTGACATGCGAATAATTTGTAAACGTTTATGGCCTTTTCAGTCGATTGAAAACAAACAATGACGACATTTTTCAATTGAACTCTTTCGAAACAATGCATGTAATCGAGATTTTGCTAAAGGTCTTAGCTCCAGTCTCTGAACTGTGTGCTAGAGAAATATGTTATATAATCGCCCGACTTAGAGAGAAATTATTTCAAATGTATTTGAATTATCATCAGACTATACTATTACCGGAGGTCAATGAGGCTACAACAACACTTTAAATACAACGACTACAAATGCCGCAATGTTAACGTAACGAATAGATTGTTATCTTGGAAATGTTTAAATAATTTGGATCTGAACGCTTCGAGTTTTACCCCGTTCAGTTGGCAACGTCTATTTATATAACTTTGAATATTTGCTGTGTTTTAGAAACGCACCTCCGCAATCATCCTTATTCAGCATGTTATATTTGCTTATACGCTGTATCGAATCTCTTACCATGATCTCAATGCAGCATATGTTCAAAAGAATACAAATGCAAAAAGAATATATTCAAAAGAATGCAAATGCAAATACAAAAAGTACAATATGTCACAATAAAAATATTTTAATATAAATTAGATTTCTGGTATCGCATTCCATTTCCATTTAGGTACTTTTATTGTATAAGCAGTTTTAAACTTATTGTTAAGTTTGTAGTACAAATGATCCCTTTGGGTGTGGTATAGTAATCTTTCTTTGACTTTCTACTAGATGCTTGAGCCATGAAAACTACTGTGTAAATACAACCTTTCCATTACAATTTAGAAAAAGTGATTAAGGTGGTAACAATAATAATAATAACAATTCCATCCTTCTTGCTCATCTTATCTTCCCAGTACTGATAATGACATTGACCCCTCTGTGGACAATTATTATGTATCTTCATTTCCAATAATGTACTTAAAACACTTTTAATCATAACATCTTTTCTCCTGATTTGGTGCTCATGATTCTACTTGTCCTCCTGTTGATTACGTTTATTTATATCCAAATCTAAACACGTACTTGAAATCATTTTAAAAATAACGATTTGTTTTTTTCTTTCTTGATCAGATTGGTAATGACATTATTTATTTTGTATATTATATATTATGATTTTACATTAATATGTTTATATAACGTAAAGCCTGACATGTATAGCTCCATCGTTTGCTAAAACACGTCGTTAAATCATACAACAAAAACAACTAATTATATCTATTCCATATAATGCATGTATATCTTGAGCAGTTATGCTTGGGAGTGTGTGTGCGTGTTTGCGATTTTGTTTATGTGTGTCTTTTGTATGAAAGAAATATGCTAAATATAAAACCGTTGTGGGCATTTCTTCAACGTGCCAATATACAAAGTCTACGTTTCGAGTCAACTGATGCTTGGTCTACTTGTATGTAATGATGTGCTTGTAAGAGCTGTCTAAAATGTTTCGTTAGGATATATGCACTGTCAAGCAAAATAATGTGGCTACTCTCTTCACCAAGGAATTCTTCAACACGAGTCCACGCCTTTAAGAGCTTAATAGTACTAACTATATCAATGAAGAGAAGATACATAACATTGTTACTACCTGGTCTGAAAGTAGCACAATTACTTGCAACAATTTTCTGTTGATTTCATTTCCTATCTTATGAGGACAAATTTTGCTTTAAATTTATTTGAATATGAGAGGAACATTAGATCATAAATTTCGTCAATTAACTTGATGCCACGATGAAAACAAATGTATATCAAGTCTTTCAAATCAGATTAATATATTCATTTAGACGACGAATTCGTTGTAATAAAGGCGAAGAGTTATGCTATTCCGATTGTATAAATGATCCAACTAACTGTAATGTAATATATTGCCACCACCATATAATTGTGTCTTGTGAAAATAATTATAATATAAGCAAGAAATCTATTTGTTAAACGAAACATAGCTTTTAGATAATAATGATAAGTCGGTTGCAAGTTGTAATGATTACATGAAAGTAAATAAGTAGAAAAGGAACAGTACATTTACAAAACTCAAAACATTACCTCACCTCGATTAAAAATCAGACACATGGTTTAATAGATTCACACTAAAGCATGCTACCATTTATAGCATTTCATTGCATCAATTTAGATGCCAACCTCATATTATTGCACATTTTATTTGGGATTCTGTAACAGCTTTTTTTCAAAACAGTATGCAAATCATTTCTGTATTATTCAGTATCAGGTAGTACGCTATACAATTAACTGAGTCAAACGTATATACATCATGCATTTAGTAAACGTAAATAAAACGTCTCACACATTTAGCGCAGTTCACATATTTCAAATTTTGGTTCGGATTCACTTTCATAAACTGATTCAGATTTTTGCTCAATACCTAGCTGTTAGATTTATCAATTCGTTCTTTACAAAACAAAATGTTTAAAATTATATCCCTGAACTGAGCTAACACATGTATATCGTTGCATCTTTGCTGTCATTTACAGAAAATGAAGGATAATACAAACTAAGCTATGGTAGATAACTGCATAAATTGATCAAACAATTTATCATGATGGCATCTATATCTAGCTAGAACGTTTTAAATGTGACTATAGTATTTGCACGCTTCAAACGTCAGAGGAATGTTTAAAGATAAAGATAACAAACAATATATGTTGTCATAGATGTATCTTTACATTGAGTTCATGACCAGACTTTCACTGAAGATTATACATATAGTTCGTCTCCAAATGACCTTTAGATCTCCTAATACGTATATCACGTTTTGTCATCGATGCGTGAAGAAGCAATTGTGTCATACGGTGACGGTTACTATATTAATCCCTGATTTCGTCCAGTTTACTTCATTGGAACTACTGATCTGAAAGAGTTTTACATTTGAAAGAAAAACCAAGGTAAGTCAGGACACAGCAAGGCAATATGATATTCTACCTTTTCAATTGTTTGCATGTATAGTTTTTACTTAAATTTATAGCCAATACTGAAGATGATATTGCGATGATTACCTTTTCCGATCACCTTAGTTGCGTTGGTTTTAATTGCCGTTCATAAATATCCAATGTAATCCATACAGGTAGCTAATTAAGCTGTTTCTTGCTTTGAATGACTATGGAAATAAACATTATTGATTGTGAAACATGTACATGCATTTTCGACGATGATATGAGTACAATGTTTAAAAAAGAATGACTCGAACTAGCAATTAATTATGAATACGTGCATGTACTAATCAAAAATACAAACAAATTGCTTTACAAAATACAAAGACAAGATTTGTTTGGTGCACTGTGATTGCAAAATGAAGAGATTTATCAAGTATGTTCAGTTAGTAAGCAATGGAGCAGTTTACTATGTAGTAATATTAATTCATTAAGTTCTTGAAATTATGCAAACAACAAAGGGACAACAAAGTCTACAAAAGGCTATTAGATCATATGTAAGGAGATAAACGCCATCATCAGCATAATGTATTTCCGCTCCACAGCTGCTACAGTTCAGCTTCACAGTTGTGACGGTTAATTCCTGTACTTGGCTTTTCAGCTTGTACAATGTCTACCCTAATGACACTTATAACATTGAACGCTCGGGTCACTCTGGTCACTTTTCCCACCATTCACACTTCAAACCATTAGGACGTGTTAAATACTCTTCACGTCTGAACGCAGCTCTACACAGCCAGCTCTACATAGCTGAAGATATATCCAGTACTGTGTACTATACATAACATATAAGGTAAAACGTAACGACGTTGTGCACGGTAGGTTATACCGATTACATTATATGCACATTAATTACAAAACAGGTTCAGAAGTAAACCAACCATGCTCAAGAAGAATCTGAGAAACGATTCTCAAAACTTATCCGAATATTGTTCCGATAAATCCTTTGGTAAGTCGCAAACAATAATATAAATAAGTGTATTATACTGCCTAGACTAAATGTAAATAGGAAACATACAACATTTTATGTGGTGGTACAACTGTTATATCTTATATGCGACAAAATAATAAACTCTCATACCTGTACAGCTGAGGCTGTAGGAGTCTTTAAAGTGGGCCGCTGCAAACAAGACGTTCCGTATTGTAACGAGTTTAAAATACAGTGAGGTATTTAAGTACATTTATCGATTGTGCAGGAAAACATTGGGTTCAATCCATCAAAAGCATTTGGCATGTATGTCATAAGGTGGACGGGCCTCACTAATATGAAATACAACACAAAATACCTTCATGATCTTTGTGTATCATTGTACACATAAACGATATTCTACAACGTGTATTTAATAACAATATATACATATATATGAAGACATATATATATATATATATATATATATATATATATATATATATATATATATATATATATATATATAGATAGATAAAGATAAAGATATATATATATATATATATATATATGGAGAGAGAGAGAGATGGATGGATGGATGGATGGATGGATGAATGGATGGATGGACGGACGGACGGACGGACGGACGGACGGACAGACAGACAGACAGACAGACAGACAGACAGACAGACAGACAGACAGACAGACAGATAGATAGATAGATAGATTGATAGATAGATAGATAGATAGATAGATAGATAGATAGATAGATAGATAGATAGATAGATAGATATATAGATAGATAGATAGATAGATAGATAGATAGATAGATAGATAGATAGATAGATAGATAGATAGATAGATAGATAGATAGATATGTTATTACGAATTGCGATCTCATACAATGTCTCAAACTGCAATACAATCTTAACATGATCATATGTTGGTACTTAGCTGGTGTAAATTAATGTCTCGAGGAACACGGTAATCACGTATGTCCTATATACTGGACAGGCAGAGAAGATAATCAGTTATTAATACAACAGATTCCTACAAATTCGCTATTTTAAAACTTTTGTGTTTGACTCAAGACCTTTTGAACATTATCTTCGCTTCCAAGTAGACATCTTGCAAATTGCCCGACTAGGCTCTGGCTCATTTATTATAAGAAAGGAACGCGCAATGCACGTTGTTTGCACAAACACATCACAATGCCTCTAAATCCATTTGCCCATTGTACAAATGAAATGTCCGCTAGCAGCAGAGAGGGTGAGCCGGACATGTTTCAAGCAAAAAATCACTTTTAACCGTCAAAACGGCAAATAGAGCCTTTCTACGAATTTTCATGTTTTAAACAAAAAAAAAAATAAAGTCTCCATTTGCCAAACAGAGACTTAGTCATTTTTGTCTGAAAACATGATCTTGCAGGAGGCTTCAAAATGGGTAAAACTCACCTCTGATTTCAACCGAATATTTTATCAAGTCCGATACGACATCGTGTCCTCGGGTTTGCTAAATTTATCGTCACAAATCCGTGTGGTATTGACTGAGTGTGACTAAAGAAATTTCTAAATTGATTATGATTCATATCACCGCTGCACCAGGTCTGATGAATATTTCGTAGCGTATGAGTATCAACGCCGTTAAATACACACAATAAATTGCAATTATCGCGAATCACTTTAGCAGCAGAGGGGGCGAATCCTACAACATTTTTAAACAAGTTTTCAATTGATTAAGGCTTCTACGGCCAAGATGTGGTGAATCGGATAGCGTTTTTAAACAAGTTTTCATGGATTAGGATAAAAAAAAATAATGAAAAATCAATGAAAAAATCAATGAAATCAATGAAATCCTGAAATGAGTAAAAACTTTTCAACCGAATATTTGATCCAGTCCGATACAATATCGTGTTCGAGGGTCTGCTAAATTTATTGTTATAAATCCGTGTGGGGTAGATTGAGCATGACTAAAGAAATTTCTAAATTGATTGAAGTCCATATCAGAACACCATGTCTGCCAAATATTTCGTAGCGTATGTGTATCAACGCCGTTGAATACACACAATAAATTGCAGTTATCTCTGATCACTTTTGGAATCTGAGTGTAGCGTTGAGTGACATATATCACATCAGTGTTTTTGTGCCTGCCTCAGGAAAATATCCTAGCTGGGTTTTTTTGTTTATCTAACATTACATCGTCGTATACAACTAAATTGTTGATACTTCCATCGAGGTCTTCTACTGATGGTGCCTCGTCAATATCGGTTATAAATTCAATAATATTCTCACCAGCAATCTCTGAAGCGTTTTCATTAAAATCTTTTAGCACTTCATAGCATCGTTGGTCATCTACGCTAGGGGCAATTAAATACAACTTATCCCACTTCATCCATCTCATTATTAAACTGAGCAACAATTGCGTCTTGCCGGATCCAGATGGCCCGATTATAATTGCGCGGATAGAGTTTGGTAGCGCTGCATGATGCTTAACTGGTTCTCTTGTTTTAGTCGCTGAAAAATCAATTATATATTTATATCTCTATACATAAATTATGGATCTATATTGTGTGAAGTGTAAGAAAACGTACTGGCACAGATGACTTGACGACGATTACAAAAAATAACCGATCAGCGCTTTCTGGTAAATGCGTACAATGTAGTACAAAGAAATTTAGATTTGTTTCTAAACCCAAGGAACCTTTAAAAAAAAACGAGGAGGTGATATCGCTGCCAAATTAGCAAAATTCCCTGGAACCCCATGGGCAAAATACCCTGGAGAAAAACACCTTCCAGGATATAGCTACTGTGGACCGGGAACCAGACTTGATATCAGACTCAATGATCATAACCAACCCAACCCTGGTGAAGAACCAATAAATGCCATTGATAAGGCCTGTCACCTTCATGATGTTGCTAATAAAAGCAGTAATCTGCAACACAGGCATCTAGCAGATGTGAAATTAATTCATGCGTTAAATCCTATTCCTGATAAATCTTTCAAAGAAAAATTGGCTTCATTTTTGATAAAATCGGCAATGAAAAGCAAATTGATGTTAGGTGCTGGTAATTAATAACAACATGGAATCTATTTATTATTCCCCAAGAGGATACTGGAGGGGTAAATCAGCAATCCATAAACTCGCTAGCGCTGCAAAAGTGAAAAAAACCACTGCGGCTCATTGGTTATCCAAACAGGCACTATGGCAAATTTATCTACCACCGCCTAAACAAATTAATGTCTCGCATTTTGATGTGACCTTTCCTAATGAAGTTCATCAGGCTGATCTATTATTTTTGCCACATGACCACGGTTACAAGTACGCATTAACCGTAGTTGATATTGCAAGTCGATACAAAGAAGCAGAACCGTTAAAAACAAAATCAGCTACTGAAGTAGCTTCTGCATTTGAAAAGATTTATCGAAGGGGCCCTCTGCACTGGCCAAATCTATTACAAATTGATCCTGGCAAGGAATTTCAAGGTGCAGTGTTATCTACAATGAAATATCACAATGTCACCATCAGACGGGGGCATACTGCGCTACATCGTGATCAGGCAATTGTAAAACGATTTAATAAAACCCTTGCTGAGCGGTTATTTGGATATCAATACGCAAAAGAATTCATCCAAGAAAAAAGATCCCGTGAATGGGTTAAAAGATTACCATCTGTGATTACTGCACTGAATAACGAGATTACTAGAACAATCAACATGAAACCTATTAATGCGATTAAAAAGAAGTCAATACCTGAAATGGAAATTCAAAAAGATTTCAAAGAACCAATTCTTGGTAGTAATGTCATTGTGAGGTACTTATACGAGCCAGGAGAGCTTGAGGGTGGTAGAAAAAGGGCTACTGATCCTATTTGGAGTGTTACTGCACACAAGATATCTAGTGTAACACGATCTACGGGTAGACCTCCAGTCTATAAACTGGATTCAACTGCCCCTCAACGGGGTTTTACTAGACAACAATTACATGTGATTCCTGACGATACTCAATTGCCACCCCATGGTCTTAACTAGCGCCGTTGCGTCTATTGCACTCAAGACAAGTCAACATCACATTGTTTCTGACATGACCGAGATTGTTATTTTTTCTGTCTACGGTGAATTGGCGAGGATCTTTATCCGAATACTGCCAACGCATTATACAATTGCAACTTGCGCAGTGATTATTCTGTTGTTTCTTCAAAGTGATTATTAATTCAGCATCAATATCAAATTCTCGCTGTTTTTTTTGTCCTGTTGTTTGTAACCGGAGAGTTTTTTTATTAATGATGCTAACATCAAGATCATCCATTGTGGTGTCATTATCATCGAAGAAAATTCTTCGAAGTTGATTTATTTTTCGTACTCTAGACACTGCGAGATAGACTAAATTCGACCATTCTATGCGATTATCTACCATCCAAACAATTGTATCCGATATAGTCAATCCCTGTGAAGAATGTATTGTTGCTGCGTATCCTAGCGTCCATGGGGATTTATTAGCACGCAATGCGTCTTCAACGACATTGATATCAACCAGCACAATATCATTTAATACTAAATTCTGTTTTTCACTTTTTCCTGGAATATCAACTTCAATGTTCTGTTTTCGTGTATCCGATGGCCTATAATAAAGAGGCACTGGAAGTGTTGCAAATTTTTGTTTATGCAATTCAAATAATTTCATCTGAAGTGTGTCCCTGACTATTTTTCTACTTGCAATGATCAAATCATTTGGTCTCCATGCTTCCCAAAACTCATTCATTGGAGTTTCCGAAATTATTTCACGGGCTATTTCACACTGGATTCTATCCGGTTGTAATCTAATTAGTTTCTTAAATTCTTTTAATTTTTCATCAAGTGATCTATGATCGGTATCAATTTCTTCATAATAGTCTACAAAACCCTTTAGCCATTCATGTGGGGATGCACCGACAAATGGTGGTGGTTGGCCGTGATCACCGCACATGACGACTTTTGTATTTTTTAATAACAACCACATAAGAAATATTTTTAATACATCTTCTGACACTGTGTCTATTTCATCCCAAATCATGATTTCAGGAATAAATTTCTCTCCCATACGCTCAGGAGTCCATTTATCTCCCTTCCATCGGAAAAAGCTATGATAGGTACAGGCATTTACCCCTCGCTGTATCATTTATCTTGCAAGTCTGTGTGTTGGTGTTAGTACAATCATGTTTGGATTGGAAACGCGAAATAACTCAATTGCCCGAGTTGTTTTTCCTGACCCACCACAGCCGTTTAAATAAACTGTTTTATACAGGCATATTGGATCAGAAATCGGTGGCGCATTAGAAAATTCTGAACACTGATTGCTTTCTAAGTAATTATTTTCAATGGTAACATCTGCTGATATAATCATGAATCATTTCTTTCTTAATTCTCCATGACCCCCAATTCTCGTTGCCAGTAGCCTTAAAATCAGCCATTTTGCTATTTATGTAAAATGAATCAGTGGCGACTCTAACTGCGGTGTTAGGAAATCTATTGATCATTGAAAATAAATTAATAGAAGCATAACCAAGCATAGAAGCTCTCAAATGTGTGTACTGCGGAATGTATCCATCATTGAAAGTAACAATTGTACCCAATTTGGTTCCATCGGACATAAATGCGTCCTTACGATTGACATATAGGCCTTTATTCGTTAAATCCGCGATTACAAAATCGTATTCAGCATTGTCTATAATTAACCGTGAAGAATATCTTGTATTATCATCTTTGCCACCCTGAGTGAATTTACCGATTATTCTTCGTCCAAGATCTTTTGCTTCATTGTTTCTGATTTCAAATAACTGTTTGGACCAATTCATGATTTGTTGTTCATTAAAATCAGGAAACAGTTTTCGCACTTCACTAATTATTTTTTTGATCGGGTTGTGGTAACCAGACTGATTTCTGTGCTCGATAGGATATAATTGCTTCACTGACAATTAATGATTTTAACATCTTACAATCAAGCATATACCGTAATAACACTATTGGCATCCAGTGTTTGTCAGACATGTGTTTACCAATCCAAAGATAACTACACGGATGAAGTCCTGTAGCCATTTCAAATGATACTACACAAGCGAATCCTGTTAAATCAAAATCAGGCAGTGGTCCATTAATCGCAACACGGGTCATTTCGTGTGTGGGGTGTCCAAATCGTTTGAAATATTTCTCGCATTCTCCATACCCGAGAAAACTTCCTGGATAACACGCAATCATATCAACTGAAATAACGGTATCAGGGTCGTATTTTGTATTCCATAATCCTCCATGGCCGTATTCAAGACAGGACAATTTGACATCTGATAAAAACTCACTTCTTGTTGGTTTCCACGCGTTTTTCTTTCTAGCAAAATGTACTGCAATTGATGGTACTGTAAAACAGTTTGCTAATAATTGATCGTTGTCTTCCCCTTCCCCAGAAAACTCACTAGCTAGTTGTTTCATTTGATTATGCAATTCTTCAGTACGGTACAATTCTCCGTTGGGCCTTACAAACTGATTAAATCTACATTCTTCGTCTGAAGTACTATGAAATAGCCACATTGACACAGGATCGTTTTTACTCAAATGGTAAATAGCATCAAATAATTTCTGCTCTGATAAAAACTCTTCGGTTTGGGATAGATATTTTACGGTTCAATCCCGTGGGAATATTGTTACTGCAGATGACCACGCGTGTTCGTTATGATCAATAATTTCAAGTGGGGCTCCATTTTTATTATATTTCGATTCGTATAATACTTCACCGGTGATTGTCCTTACCGATATTGGAAATCTCAATGATGTTTCTAATTTAATTATATCCTGAATTGTTGCCCCATGCTCTCTTACCGTTAATTCCCACTCGGTTATTTTTTTTCGTCTTAGATCAGTTAGTTTATTTCCCCGGGACGCATTTGTGAAGTGTTCTATTATTCGTTCTGCTACACAATTGAGCCTTGTCGAATATTTCATGGGTGCTAGTTTTACAATATCAGGTTTTTCATTGAGTGGATAGATCCCGTAAACAACTGCTGTGACAGGGTAAGATCTCTCGTAGTAAGGTTTATAAATTCCAGTCAAAATTCCTGGTTTTGAATCCTGATTCACGGTGATAGTTTTTTTTGCCCTTCAAGATAGGTTCAAATTTATCCCTAATAATCCATTTTCCATCCTCACGGATAAGGAATTTTATTCGGAAAAAATGACTTTTTTACCCAAGACGTGAAATTATCACTGCTGCTTTTTCATCATTCATGATAGCGTCAACAACACCATCAATTCGAAATGTTGACCAACAATAAGATGCTCCATCACGCTTGAATTCATTAAAACAGTCTCTGATGGCTTTATCAAGAATTTTATTCTTGGGTGTATTAGAAACTATATCAAGATTGAATTGAGCATCCTTCCGAGGTAATTTCTTGTTACGTTTTTTAGGTCTATCGATATTAAATTTAGGATTAATTTTCAATAATCTCTTAAACTCTCTCATGTTTCTGTCTACTACACGTTTTTTGGGTCTATCGCGATTAAATCTAGGATTGATTTTCAATAATCTCTTAAACTCTTTCATGTTTCCGTCTATTGGACGTTTTTTGGGTTTTTTGGGTCTATCGCGATTAAATCTAGGATTGATTTTCAATAATCTCTTAAACTCTTTCATGTTTCCTTCTCTTGGACGTTTGTTTCCGTCTCTTGGACGTTTATGTCTATCGCGATTAATTTTCAATAATCTCTTAAACTCCTTCATGTTTCCGTCTATTGGACGTTTTTTGGGTTTATCAAGATTAAATTTAGGATTAATTTTCAATAATCTCTTAAACTCTCTATCAGTATTGAATTTAGCATTTTTCGAAGTCACACTCTTGAACTCCCTCATGCTATACTAAAAACAAGTGTCTAAATGAAAGATTTATGTATAATGAATCACTGCAAATGGGTCAGTCATTGAATTAGACAAATAGTATAGTATACGATGACCCAAGAATTCAGACAGCACCCTGTGATTACAAATTATGAAGCATCCAGTGATGGTGTTGTAAGACACTGTATACTGAAGAACCCAGTTGGTGCTGACAATGGAATGGGGTATTTGGTGTTTACTGTTGGAAAGAAGATATATCGCAATCATCGTTTCGTATTTGAATGTTTTAATGGATTGATCAAAGATGGTTTTGTTATTGATCACAAGGATTCTAATCGAAAGAATAATTCTTTATCAAATCTGCAAGCTATCACACAAAGTGAGAATACCAAACGAGGAAAGACTGGAAAATGCTCAAAAAAACGAGACCAGTAAAATCTTTGAATACAACAACTAACGAAGAGAAAATATATAAATAAATATATGAAGCCGGTAAATTTTTCGATATTTGTAGAGCCTCGGTACAAAAAGTTGCATCGGGAATAACCAAGACGGCTATTTCAAAAAAGAGCGGGCAAAAAGTTCAATTTAGTTATGTCTAATGCGTCATATTTTTCAATTAGAGATATGTCATTGTTATAGAATAATGAATTCTGAAAACATGAATAGCATCATAGTTGAAATTTTAAAATTGAAAAATCAGGATATTGAACTATCAGATGGGTTAAATCCTGATCAAATCAAGTCGGATTTTCAGGATATAGAATACGGGGTTAGCACTAACAAATATATGTTACCCAAGAAATATGCACTCATCAAAAGAATTCAGAATTCTATTAGAGACTCTCTTGCATTTTCCAGTGACATCAGTGTGTTTGTCCCGTTGTATACTATCGTGGAAGGAATACGAAAAGAATTAGGTAACGAATACGAATTGAAAAAAGAAGTCAACTCTAAAATTAGAAACCTACGAGCATTAATTCAAGAAAATTGATTACCCGACCCCCTATCATTTTTTGATTCTGACCGTAAAATCTCAATGGGATTTTCATATTTTTTTAGCACTTTTTGATTGAAATTATCAAAATCAGTGAATAAAAACTATTTCACACTGAATAAAAAAATCACTGAATAAAATCCTAACAGCTTTTCTCTACGGAAAATCCCATGCAAAATCGACTACTTGACTCTACGTGGGTTTTTGATAAAAATCGATGAAAAATGACCAAAAATCGCTGAAAACAGGCAAAAATTGATGAAAAACGACCAAAAATCATCAAAAATGAATCCTAACAGCTTTTCTCTACGGAAAATCCCATGCAAAATCGACTACTTGACCGTAAAATCTCTTTGAGATTAACCACCAAAAAAATAAAAATATTTCACACTGAATAAAAAATTGATGGACCGTTATGGATGGAATCATCGATGGGAAAAAGTGTTTTGCAATTGAAAAATGGTTTGCGATTTCAAATAATGGTCAATGAAGCATTAACAACCCGATTGGCTCGTGAACGACTAGATGCAATTAAGAGATTTGTACCAATTCGTGACTCTGTAAGGAATAAGCTGCAACAACGACAGAGTCTTCAGACTGATTTTACTGAGGGGTCTAAAGAATTGTTTAAACCAGTAACCACAGCAACGAAGGAGGTAGAGCGTGCTATACTGGGAGATGATCCTGACGGTAAAAGAAAAGAAGAGGGTCTTATTTCTGTACTTGAAAAAATAGCAGCGAAAACTGAACAAACAAAACAAATGGAATCAAAAAGAACAGTAGATGATTTACGCATGAGATTTAACGAGGAAGGGTTAGCAGAAATTGATGAGACTAGTCCAACAGAAATTCCTGCGCTTGTTGTTACGTCTTATGAAATCAGAAAAAAATGGTTGAAACCAGAACATCATAAGTTTGTTAAGAATTTCACTCATTGGGCTGATATATTTTATAAAATCAAAACTAAAAAAAGTCAAATTAAGACAGATAGTGCATCATATATCGAATATATCAAGATGGTGGATAACGTGTATAATCAATATGAAGAACTAAAACAAGAACAAAAAACGCCAAGATTGCAAAGAAAGCGACAGCAGCCTTCAAAGAAAATATCTTTCTCTCCTAAAAAACTACCACCTGATGAGGATACTCTTGATTATTTACAAGCCACGGATTTAAAAGAACTGGATGAAGCAACTGGTTATAGCGGGAAAGGGTTGTAAAGTGGGACATGTCCTGATAGTGTTATCAATGATATATCACGATTAGATGTTCTTGTAGGAGGGTTCCGAGCTGGAAAAAATTCACCGGAAATAATTAATGAAGCAGCTGATATCTGTAGACGGTTATTTGCCGGCGGTATCATGGATATCAAAACATATCGAGATTTCATTGACGAGTTAGCAAATGGTTATCACAGTGATTAAATAACAATTGAAAACACTAGTGTTTTTATAATAATGATCATACACTATAATCATGATAAACCAATCCCCGTCTATGTAGTTAATTCACGGTTGCCAGTTTATAGAGCATACTATGGAGATGGTTTAGGCAATACCATTGCAGGGTTATTTACAAAAATGGCCCCAAAAGTGATGCCGTTAGCTAAACAATTATCAATGAAAGCCATTGATGTTATTCGTGATAAGGGTATTGGTGCTGTTGGAGATCTTGCGGGAAAAGCGTTTTCTGCAGCAAAGGATAAAATAACATCATTAGTGAGGCGAAAAAAGAAACCGTTACCGTCTACAGCGGAAATGCCTGCAAGTGTTAGTAAAATAATAAATAACGCAGTAGATGAAAAATTAGCGTCGATGGCTTTAACCCCCGACCCAAATATGATAGCGGGAAGTGGCTTTAAAAAACCCGAAGAAAACGATGAAAATCGCGATTTAGACTCTGATAAATAGAATAAAATGTTCTAAAAGTCACATGATCCAGCGTTTGATATAGACGCCCCAGTTGGCAAGGATGATTCTGTACGCGATTATCAATATTACGCCTATCATGCCATAGACTCAAATAGTCGATCAAGAATTGATCTTCAAGTCCATGATACCAGTAAATACTTTTTGCCTTGTGAAGCGTTTATTGAAGTAGAAGGAGAAATTGTAACAACTGCTGATACTACTGCTGTACCAGCACCGTATCCAGCTCGTACTCAAGTCGGTTTTGTCAATAATGGTATTATGGCGTTATTTGAGAGTGCTAAATATCTCATTGATGGAAAAGAAATTGAGTCGATAGATCGTGATGTTGATGTGGCTACAACAATAATAGGACTAGAAAGATATTCTGATGATTATACAAGATCAGCAGGACCTTCTATGATGTTTGCAAAAGATGTTACAAATACCGCTGGAGGAAATCAATTTGTTGTAAGACGACCAAAGAATAATGCTGGCACCGCTAATATTGATGCCGAGGATATGATTATAAACAAAGATGTTAATTTCAATCTAGGAGCTTCAACACGTATTTTAATGTTGCAAGGAGCGCGTAAATCATTTTCATGCGCGATTCCACTGCATCACATATTTGGATTCTGTAGAAACGTCCAAAAAGTTATTTATGGAGCTAAGCATACAGTAGCACTTGTACGAAAGAGCGATGATAATGACGCAATTTGGA
Source organism: Unio pictorum (assembly GCA_030141615.1). Lineage (NCBI taxonomy): Eukaryota > Metazoa > Mollusca > Bivalvia > Unionida > Unionidae > Unio > Unio pictorum. The sequence continues at coordinate 11,909,662 of JARLTB010000034.1, read as the reverse complement.
GGATTCCAGCAGACAATGCAACTCCCAATGCTGATGCCGGTAAAGTCAATTTAACAAAAATATCATTGTGGATGCCAGTGTTGACTCCAGCAATCACCGCAGAAGAACGATTACTATCATTTATGGACCAAGGAGGAAAGTCGTTGTTGAGTTGGTTATCAGTGAGTACAGATGTGAAACAATAAAATATCAACGGGTTATTCACGTGGAATCTAGCATCAAAACAAGGCGTTTTTGCGCCACGTCATATATTTATTGCGTTACAGGATAACACACGAGTTGGCAATCAACTCTCCAGCCATATGATATTTGATCCATTAGGTGTTAAAGACGTCTCACTGAGAATAAACAGCCAGCAGGAACCATCTGAAGATATACAACTTAATTACACAGAAAATCATATTGCACGTGTGTATCATAGATTGTTGTCATTTATGGCACGTGATCTAAATGTGGATACTGGTTTGCAAATATCGCAGTTGGATTTTAAAAATCTGTATCCAATCTATTACTTCTCACTGGAACATCTTGATTTAACAAGACAATCTGTTGTTGATATACACTTTAGGGCTAATGTGACTCGTGGTGCTATTGCTAATTATAGAGCAGTTGCTGTCATTCTCAGCAACAAATCAATGATACTTGAAGGTGTTGGAGGAAGAATGAGAGTGGTAGATGCCCCAGTAGAAAATCTTTGATTGAAATCGATTTTTCATTGAAATTGTAAACGATTTAGAATCAATCTATTATGTATAATGTCATATAGTAATATCAATGTGTCTTTGACACCCGGTCAATTAAAAAAATTGCAATCAGAATCGGCTAAAAAATGTGGAACCACAATCACGCTGAAACCCAATCAAATGACTGGTGGTGCAAATAAATTATCACTGACAACTCGTCAAGTAAAACATTTCAATGATGCACTTGTAGCAAAAAAAGGAGTCCAGATTACTCTTTCTGCGGATGCTATCAAAAATATGATTAAAACAGGCGGTATATTCCCGTTGTTTGCTGCGTTACCAGCATTGATTGCAGCAGCAGCCCCAGCAGTCGCAAAAGCGGCAGCGTTAGGAGCCGTTGGTACTGCAGCAGGAATGGCACTAAAAAAGGCAACTGGGCAGGGTTATAAAAAAAGAGGAAAGGGTCTAAGACTACCAGGAACCCCGTATTCATGGTACAGCGGAAGATCCATTCACGGATCAGGCCTGAGAATCCCAGGAACGGTTTATTAATTCAGAAATCTTCGATGATTCCAATGTCCAATTTTGATTTAATGGATGCTGCTAAAAAACTTGCGATTAAAAATTTCAGAGGTGTTTTTATGAAAGATCAGTTACCGGCACAACCCAATGATGTTGAAACCGGTATTATTAATTTAGATAACAGCACCGGACCTGGAACTCACTGGGTTGCATACGCTATTGATCCACGTGGGATTGTTTATTTTGATTCATATGGATTAGCCCCACCAAAAGAGTTTATGCGTTATATAAAAAAAATTTCAATGAAGACTTGGTATTCTACGCTACCAACACAACAAATCAATGACCCACCAATATGCGGCAGTGAAGTATTAAATGTCCTTAACGCTATTTCAGCATCAAGAAAACCACCTCATATTGTCGTAAATGAATACACTAGTAATCGCTTTTTAGAGAGAGAAAGAGTTTTACAATAACATGATTAATATTTGGGGAAGACTTCTGAAACCAAAACCCGATGACACTGCAACCGGTGATATAAAAAAAAAATTAAAGATGAAATCGCTGAGACGTTGAATTTAGTAAATGTTGATCCTAATGAGATAGTTGTATTTCAAGACAAACAGGGTAAATTGAAAACCAGTAATATTTCTCTGGATGATATTTTGGTTAAACAACGAACGCCGTTGAAAACGCAATAGCGTTATATTCCAATGATGGCAAACGCAAACCCGGGGTACTTATGTCTACAATTACAGATAAATTCACCGAATACAATAAAGAATTTGATGATCATTTAAGAAACTACAATAGTTTCCGTAGAAATGTCGTTCAAAAGTTCTTTGGATCCCCGATTGTAGTTACACCATCTCTCGCTGATATTAAAACGTTTATGGATGATCAAAATGTCGACATTAACCTCAAAAATGCGGTATTTGCGCTTAATTTGAGATTCTTCGGCAATGAATATTTAAAACCAGATAAATCTCTTAACATGATATACACGTTAGAAAATATCGAAAAAACGTTTGTAGGACTTCAAGATGCCCGCAAAGTAAAAATCCCGAATCACAACGATGAAGTTAAAAATGTTGTGTACACGATCCAACACGGATCATTTGCGTGGACACCTACAAACAACAAATTAGATATCACTGCAACCGTCAAGGGTATTTATCGATTAACACTAGTGACAACGACTCAGTTTAATATTTCATCGTCCAGTTCATCTGGGGTCAATAATACGATTTCAACGATCATCGACAAGAATACAACTGAAAAGTTTACAATCACATCTACTGATAAAAATTTGATTAGGGTCTCAACAACATGGTATTTGGAATTCGTAGCGGATTTAAGTTGAAAATTGCAAAGCAATTTCACTAACGGTTTCAATTGAAATCGTAAACTGATTTAAGGAGAAAATGATTTCATCATCGCAATATCGTTATGATCAGGTCAGAGAATTTCAAAATAGACTCAAAACCCTGTCTGAGGAATATGCAATGAAAATTAAAAAATATCGCAGGAGAATTACCGCAATTGATGTTACTGTGTACGCTGTGAGTGGTGTAATCACCGGAGCCGGTATTATACTGTCTTCAGTAACAATGATTGCCCCGATAGCTGTTCCAATTTGCATTTCTGCGGCAACAACAATCGCTGGAATTATTTCAATAATCACAAAAAAATATCATCATGCAGCCAACGGAAACTACAAGACTACATAATTCATTTTCATGTTGTGTCCACTGCATACTCGCAATTATCCTCATTGATATCGTCATCTCTCGATGATACAGTTATATCAGAGAGTGAGTTTTCAGCGATAGTAGATATATATGATTCTGCGATGTCAAAATTAGAAATACAACAACATGAGCATAATAACAATGACAACACCGATGTAATTGGAGAACACAAACCCGAAAACCAGAATGATCTCAATAACCTCAACGATATCAGATAGTGAGTTCTCAGTGATGGTACGTGTCTATGATTCCGCAATATCAAAATTAGAAATACATCATGAGTATAATAACAATGACAACACAGATGGAATTACTTCAACAAATAGTGGAGAACACGAACCCAGTACAAACCAGCATGATCTCAATAACATCAACAAATCCAGAATTCAGTGTGAATTTCCCCTCTCCGGTCCCAGTGAAGGAGATAGCGCTAGCAAAATTGCGAGTATACCACAGTTGGCCTAATATCAGATCAAAATCATTTGGTGGTCAACAACCGAATAATTCACTGAAATAAGCACAGAGGGTTATGTTGTAGATATCTATCAAAGCTCAATAAGAACCGTACTAGGATGGCCTGAATTACCACCCCCGGGAAAAACCGTTGATTTACCAGAACCCAAAAAAAACGATTATGTCACAGACAGAACAAAATCTGATAATCCAGTAAAAAGCTATAGCGATTATGATAAATTGTATTTTTTTATTGAATTGGTAGATCCTCCCACTAGGAAGATCTACTACATTCTTCGACCGGATGACCCCACTGTAAATTTCGGAGCGATCAATAGCGATATTTCGTTGTTGTTAATATCTCTTCAATCCGGTTCTCTCACCTGAGATGAACTTATCAGCGTCGTAGAAACTGGCAACAAAATCATCAATGACATGGAAACATTTAATGCGCAAATCATTCAAGAGGTATTAGGTGACAGTAATCCTAAAACAAGAGATTTATTTGAAACAGACTATAAGATCCGCATAGAAGATATTCCAACATTCAAACTACCAGGATATAACGTACCAGAACTAAAAAAACTCAGTGATGCCATCGATATTGGTTTTAAAATAATTCATGATACGTGGAAAAAAACAACATCACCGGAAATAAAAATCCTCAAACACAATAATGACCCAGACGGTGGCGGCAGGCATATTGCTCCGTTCAATGTGAATATTTCATCGGTGATAGCGATCAATTTAGTGTGTGATGCAATCGAAGGAAGTTATCAAATAAATTTAGAACGACCAAATCAAGCTGAGCAAGGATATATTTTGTATTCATTTGCACCAACAGCTCCTCCAGGGTTTTTAATTATTGAGGATCCAACTAATTCAGTCTATATGCGATGTCATAATAATTCATTAACCAGAAATAATTTCAAACTCACCGACCAGTCCAATAATTTGATTGATTTACAAGACGAAGTTTTACAAATAAGTCTGTTTGTGAAATCCTAAGGGGATTTTCGTCGAACCACACGGATTTATAACAATAAATTTAGCAGACCCTCGAACACGATATCGTATCGGACTGGATCAAATATTCGGTTGAAAAGTTTTTACTCATTTCAGGATTTCATTGATTTCATTGATTTTTTCATTGATTTTTCATTATTTTTTTTTATCCTAATCCATGAAAACTTGTTTAAAAACGCTATCCGATTCACCACATCTTGGCCGTAGAAACCTTAATCCATTGAAAACTTGTTTAAAAATGTTGTAGGATTCGCCCCCCTCTGCTGCTACTTTTGGTATTTGTGTGTATCGTTGAGTGACATATATCACATCAGTGCTTTTATGCCTGCCTCGGGAAAATATTCTAGCAGGATTTTTTTGATTATCTAACATGATATCATCGTATACCACTAAATTGTTAATACTTCCATCAATAGCATCAATACTCGGTGCTTCCTCTATATCAGTAATAAATTCAAGAATATCATCATCGATTTGAAATTATTTTGCTTTCTCGTTAAAATCCTTTAGCACTTCATAGCATCGCTGATCGTCTACACTCGGGGCTATTAAATACAATTTGTTCCATTTCATCCATCTCGTTATCAAATTAAGTAGCAGTTGTGTCTTTCCGCTTCCAGATGGTCCGATTATAATCATTCTGATTGAATTCGGCAACATTTCATGATGTTTAATAGGTCCCCGTCGTGGGGTAGCTGAATAATCAATTATATTCATGCCGTTATATATAAATTATGGATATATATTGTGTGAAGTGTAAAAAAACGTACTGGCACAGATGACTTGACGACGATTACAACTAAAAATAACCGATCAGCGCTTTCTGGTAAATGCGTACAATGTAGTACAAAGAAATTTAGATTTGTTTCTAAACCCAAGGAACCTTTAAAAAAAACGAGGGGGTGATGTCGCAGCCAAATTGGCAAAACTCCCTGGAACCCCATGGGCAAAATACCCCGGAGAAAAGCACCTTCCAGGATATAGCTACTGTGGACCTGGAACCAGACTTGATATCAGACTCAATAATCAAAATCAGCCCCGACCCGGTGAAGAACCAATAAACACCATTGATAAGGCCTGGCACCTTCATGATGTTGCTTATGAAAGCAATAATCTGCAACACAGGCATCTAGCAGATGTGAAATTAATTCATGCGTTAAATGCTAGTTCTGATAAATCTTTCAAAGATAAATTGTCTTCCTTTTTGATAAAATCGGCTATGAAAGGTAAATTGATGTTAGGTGCCGGTAATTAATAACAACATGGAATCTTTTTATTATTCCCCAAGAGGATACTGGAGGGGTAAATCAGCAATCAATAAACTCGCTAGCGCTGCAAAAGTGAAAAAAAAAACACTGCGGCTCATTGGTTATCCAAACAGGCACTATGGCAGATTTATCTACCACCGCCTAAACAAATTAATTTCTCGCATTTTGTTGTGACCTTCCCTAATGAAGTTCATCAGGCTGATATATTTTTTCTGCCACATGATAACGGTTACAAATACGCATTAACCGTAGTTGATATTGCAAGTCGATACAAAGAAGCAGAACCGTTAAAAACAAAATCGGCCACTAAAGTCGCTTCTGCATTTGAAAGGATTTATCGAAGGGGGTCCTCTGCACTGGCCAAAATCTGTTACAAGTTGATCCTGGCAAGGAATTTCAGGGTGCAGTGTTATCAATAATGAAACATCATAATGTCACCATCAGACGGGGGCATACTGCGCTACATCGCGATCAGGCAATTGTAGAACGGTTTAATAAAACCCTTGCTGAGCGGTTATTTGGATATCAGTACGCAAAAGAATTCATCCAAGAAAAAAGATCCCGTGAATGGGTTAAAAGATTACCAGCTGTGATTACCGCACTGAATAATGAGATTACTAGAACAATTAATTTGAAACCTATCAATGCGATTAAAAAGAAGTCTATACCTTAAAACCACAAAAAGATTTCAAAGAACCAATTCTTGGTAGTAATATCACTGTGAGGTATTTATGCGAACCAGGAGAGCTTGAAGGTGGCAGAAAAAGGGCTACTGATCTTATTTGGAGTGTTACTGCACACAAGATATCTAGTATAACACGATCTACGTGTAGACCTCCAGTGTATAAACTGGATTCAACTGCCCCTCAACGAGGATTTACTAGACAACAACTGCAAGTGATACCCGAGGATACTCAATTACCACCACGGGGTCTTAACTAGCGCCGCTGCATCTATTGCACTCAAGACAAGTCAACATCACATTGTTTCTGACATGACCGAGATTGTTATTTTTTCTGTCTACGGTAAATTAGCGAGGATCTTTATCCGAATACTGCCAACGCATTATACATTTGCAACTTGCGCAGTGATTATTCTGTTGTTTCTTCAAAGTGATTATTAATTCAGCATCAATATCAAATTCTCGTTGTTTTTTTTTTGTCTTGTTGTTTGTAATTTTAACATCAATATCATCCATTGTTGTGTCATTATCATCGAAAACAATTCTTCGAAGTTGATTTATTTTTCGTACTCTGGATACTGCAAGATAGACTAAATTTGACCATTCTATGCGATTATCTACCATCCAAACAATTGTATCCGATTTAGTCAATCCCTGTGAAGAATGTATTGTTGCTGCGTATCCTAGCGTCCACGGGGATTTATTAGCATGCAATGCATCTTCGACGACATTGATATCAGCCAGCACAATATCATTTAATACGAGAATTTGTTTTCTTGACTCTGTCCCTGACTTTGTCAAGCCTGGAATATCAACTTCAATGTTCTGTTTTCGTGTATCCGATGGCCTATAACAATGGGGTACCGGACGTGCTCCAAATTTTTTTTATGCGTTACAAATAACTTCATCTGAAGTGTGTCTCTGACTATTTTTCTACTTGCAATTATCAAATCATTTGGTCTCCACGCTTCCCAGAAATCATTCATTGGAGTTTCTGAAATTATTTCACGGGCTATTTCACATTGGATTCTATCCAATTGTAATCTGATTAGTTTCTTAAATTCTTTTGATTCATTATCAAGTGATCTATAATCAGTGTGAATTTCTTCATAATAGTCTACAAAACCCTTTAGCCATTCATGTGGGGATGCAACGACAAATGGTGGGGGTTGGGCGTGATCACCGCACACGACTTTTGTAGTTTTCAATAACAACCACTCAACAAATATTTGTAATACATCTAATAATACTGTGCATATTTCATCCCAAATTATGATTTCAGAAATAAATTTTTCTCCCATACGCTCAGGAGTCCATTTATCTCCCTTCCATCGAAAGAAACTGTGATAAGTACAGGCATTTACCCCTCGATGTATCATCTCTCTTGCAAATCCACCACAGCCGTTTAAATAAAATGTTTTATACCGGCATATTGGATCAGATTCCGGTGGTGCATTAGAAAATTCTGAACACTGATTGCTTTCTAAATAATTATTTTCAATCGTAATATCTGCTGATTGAATATAATCATGAAGCATTTCTCGCTTAATTCTCCATGACCCTCAATTCTCGTTGCCAGTAGCCTTGTAACCGTTTATAAAAATAGCCATATCGCATTTATGTAAAATGAATCAGTGGCAACTCTAACTGCGGTGTTTTGAAATCTATTTATCATTGAAAACAGATTAATAGAAGCATAACCGAGGATTGTATCCATCATTGTAAGTAACAATTGTACCCAATTTGGTTCCATCAGACAGAAATGCGTCTTTACGATTGACATATAGGCCCTTATTCGTTAGATCCGCGATTACAAAATCGTATTGAGCTTTGTCTATAATTAACCGTGAAGAATATCTTGTATTATCATATTTGCCACCCTGGGTGAATTTACCGATTATTCTTCGTCCAAGATCTTTCGCTTCTTTGTTTCTGATTTCAAATAGCTGTTTAGACCAATCCGTGATTAGTTGTTCATTAAAATCAGGAAACAGTTTTCGCTGTTCGCTAATTATTTTTTCTAGATCGGGTTGTGGTGACCAGACTGATTTCTGTGCTCGATAGGATATAATCGCTTCACTGACAATTAATGATTTTAACATCTTACAATCAATCATATACCGTAACAACACTTTAGGCATCCAGTGTTTTTCAGACATGTGTTTACCAATGAAAACATAACTACACGGATGAAGTCCTGTAGCCAATTCAAATGATACTACACAAGCGAATCCAGTTCAATCAAAATCAGGCAGTGGTCCATTAATAGCAACACGGGTCATTTCGTGTGCAGGGTGTCCAAATCGTTTGAAATATTTCTCACATTCTCCATACCCATGAAAACTTCCTGGATAACACGCAATCATATCAACTGAAATAACGGTTTCAGTGTCATATTTTGTATTCCATAACCCTCCGTGACTGCATTCAAGACAGGACAATCTAACATCTGATAAAAACTCACTTCTCGTTGGTTTCCACGCGTTTTTCTTCCTAGCAAAATGTGCTGCAATTGACGGTAGTGTAAAACAGTTTGCTAATAATTGATCGTTGTCTTCCCCCTCCAGTGAAAACTCACTAGCTAGTTTTTTCATTTGATTATGCAGCTCTTCAGTACGGTACAATTCTCCTTTGAGGCTTACAAACTGATCAAATCTACATTCATCGTCTGCAGCACTGTGAAATAGCCACATCGACACAGGGTCTTCTTTACTCTAATGGTAAATAGCATCAAATAATTTCTGCTCTGAAAAAAACTATTCTGTTGGGAAAATATATTTTACGGTTCAATCCCGTGGGAATATTGTTACTGCAGATGACCACGCGTGTTCGTTATGATCAATATTCTGTATTGGAGCTCCTTTTTTTGATTGATATTTCGGTTCTTTTAATACTTCTCCGGTTATTGTCGTTACTGATATTGGAAATCTCAATGATATTTCTAATTTAGCTATATCCTGAATTGTTGCCCCATGCTGTTTCACTGTCAGTTCCCATTCGGTTATTTCTTTTCGTCTTAGATCAGTTAATTTATTTCCCCGGAACGCATTTGTGAAGTGTTCCACTATTCGTGTTGCTACACAATTGACCCTTGACGAAGTCAGCGGTGACGAATATTTCATTGGTGCTAGTTTTGCAATATCAGGTTTGTCATTTAACGGATATATCCCGTAAACAACTGCTGTTACAGGATAAGATCTTTCGTAGTATGGTTTGTCAATTCCAGTCAAAATTCCTGGTTTGGAATCTTGATTCACGGTGACAGTTTTTTTGTCCTTGAGAATGGGTTCGTATTTATCCCTAATGATCCATTTTTCAGTATCATCACGGATAATGAATTTTATTCGAAAAAAAATATCTTTTTTCCCCAAGATGTGAGATTATCACTTCTGCTTTTTTATCATTCACGGTAGCATCGATTTTGGGTACAATTCGAAATGTTGACCAACAATGAGAAGCTCCATCACGCTTGAATTCATTAAAACAGTCTCTGGTTTTACTAATCATGGTTCTATCAGGAATGTTATTCTTGGGTGTATCAGAAACTCTATCAAAATTGAACTAAACACTTTTCCAGGGATTAATTTTCGGTAATCTTTTGAACTCCTCCATACTATAATTAAAACAAGCATTTAAATGAAAGATTTAAGTATAATGAATCATTGCAAATGGCTCATGATTGGATCAGTGACTCCTTGTAACAAATCATGCAGAAAGGAGTTCTGTGGGTATCATATGCAAAGTTTTCGACGTGGAAGCCTTGGTCCGTTACCCTGTATTCGAAGTGGGGTTGGGGTCAGGGGAAAATCATAGATGTGTCTAAATTGTGGTGGCAAACGATACAGGGAGTTGAAGCGTTATTATGACAAAAGAATCAAAAATGGAAAATCAATCAAAAATTTTGACCCTGACAAAGTCCTTGACACTGACAACGTCCCTGACAAAATTATAAGAACCCATCAAGACTATATTGAAAGATTTATTATTAAACCAAACAATGAATTAGACAAACAATAATATAGTATATAAATGAACCAAGAATTCAGACCACACCCCCTGATTAAAAATTATGAAGCATCCATTGATGGTATCGTAAGAAACCGTATACTGAAAAAACCGGTAGGTTTTGTGAATAATCACGGGTATTTGAGGTTTGGCGCTGGAAAGAAGAAATATTACAATCATCGTTTCGTATTTGAATGATTCTGTAGATTGATCAAGGATGATTATGTTATTGATCACATTGATTCTAATCCAAAGAATAATTCCTTATCAAATTTACGAGCTGTTACCCAGAGTGAGAATAATTTATCTGGAAGGACTGGAAAATGCTCGAAAAAAGCGAAACCAGCAAAATCTTTTAATACAACAACTAATGAAGAAAAAATATTTCAATCAATGAATGAAGCCGGTAGGCACTTCGGTATTTGTCGATCTTCAGTACGATTCGTTGCAGAGGGGATTTATCAATCTGCCATTTCAAAAAAGAACGGACAGAAAATTCAATTCAGTTATGTCTAATGCGTCATATTTTTCATTTAGAAATATTATTGTTATAGAATAATGAATTCCGAAAATATGGAACGCATTATAGTTGAAATTTTAAAATTGAAAAGTCAGGGTTTTATACTATCAGATGGTTTGAATCCTGATCAAATCATGTCAGATTTTCAGGATATAGAATACGGAGTCAACAACAACAAGTATATGTTACCAAATAAATATGCGCTCATCAAAAAAATTCAAAATTCTATTAGGGACTCTCTTGCATTTTCCAGTGAAGCAGGTGTGTTCGTTCCGTTATATACTATCGTAGAGGGAATACGAAAAGAATTAGGTAATGAATACGAATTGAAAAAGGAAGTTAATTCTAAAATTAGAAACTTACGGGCATTAATTCAAGAAAATGAACGATTTTGATTGACCGACCCTCAAAGAGATTTTGTCATTTTTTGATTGAAATCGACCCTCAAAGAGATTTTCATCTTTTTTAGCACTTTTTCATTGAAAATGACAAAATTAGTGAATAAAAAATCGATGGGCCGTTAATGGATGATCAAAATAGAATGTTGAAAGTCACAGAATTATCTATTATTATAGCAATTATGTGACTTTCAACATCAATGATAGAGCCGTTAAAATAACAAAAAACGACTTCCACGGTGGTGTTAAAAATCATCCGACATGTTATTGGTGTATAAAAAAGTGGCGCAAGTGCCAGTATTATTTATTTTTATAACAATTTTGGCACTTGCACCATCGATGATAGAAGCTGTTATAGGTTAAAATAACACTTCCATGATCGTATCAAAAATCATCCGACATGTCATTGATGTTGAAAGTCACAGAATTATTTATTTTTATAACAATTATGTTACTTTCAACATCAATGATAGAAGCTATTATAGGATGAAATAACATTTCCATGATCGTGTTAAAAATCATCCGACATGTCAAAAATGGCGCAAGTGTCAGTATGATATATTTTTATAGCAATTATGACACTTGCGCCATCGATGATAACACCATTAAAATGTCAAAATAACGCTTCCATGATCGTGTTAAAAATCATCCGACATGTCAAAAAAATGGGGAAAATGTGATATTAATTATTTTTTAAACAATTTCCACACTTTCCCCATCAATGATAATGCCCTTAAAACATCAAAATAACACTTCCACGGTGGTGTTAAAAAAAGCAGCAGACAGGGTGAATCGGACAACCTTTTTTGACTTTTTTTGATTATGCTTTCCAAAATGGCACTAGACCCTTCTCTCGAAATCTCATGTTTTTAACCAAAAGAAAATCATTTGACAAATAGACCCTTAGTGATTGTTGTCTGAAAACATGAATTTTCGCAGGTGATACTGTATTCGCGTTTTCGTTGATGAATCATAAATGTCACAATGATGTTGTGATTCACCCTCTCTGCTGCTGATGGTTAACAGTGAAAACCGTCCGATATACCCTCTCTGCTGCTTCAACCGAATATTTTATCAAGTCCTTAGGACGAAAATCACTACGACTTTACAAACAGACTAATCGCTAACACCTCGTCTTGTAAATCAATCAGATTATTGGACTGATCTGTGAGTTTGAAATTAATTCTGGTTAATGAATTATTATGACATCGCATATAGACTGGATTAGTTGGATCCTCAATAATTAGAAACCCTGGAGGAGCTGTTGGTGCAAATGAATACAAAATATACCCCTGCTGAGCTTGATTTGATCGTTCTAGATTTATTTGATAGCTTCCTTCGATAACATCACACACTAAATTGATCGCTATCACCGATGAAATATTCACATTGAACGGAGCAATATGCCTGTCGCCGCCATCTGGGTCATTATTATGTTTGAGGATTTTTATTTCCTGTGATGTTGTTTTTTTCCATGTATCATGAATTATTTTAAAACCAATATCGATGGCATCATCGAGAGATTTTTGTAGTTCTAAGAGATTATATCCTGGTAGATTGAATTCGGAAATATTTTCTACGCTTATATGATATTTTGTCGCAAATTTTATTTTCGTGTTAGGGTGTCTGGCAATGGATACCTCTCGTATGATTAGTGAATGAAATATATTCATGTCACTGAGGATTCTGTTACATGTTTCTATGACGCTGATAAATTCATCTCGGGTGAGAGTACCGAATTTAAGGGATATTAACAACAGTGAAATATCGTTATTGAAAGCTGTGAAATTTTCAGTGATTTTATCCTGTCGAGTTATGTAGTATTTCTCCCCTCCCTCATCTGATTCAGTGAAAAAATTCAATTTGTCATAATCGCTATAGCTTTTTATTAGATTGTCAAGTTTTGTCCTGTCTGTGACATAATCAGTTTTTTTTGGTTCTGGTAAATCAACGGTTTTTCCCCCGGGTGGTAATTCAGGCCATCCTAGTACGGTCCTTATTGAGCTTTGATAGACATCTACGACATAACCCTCTGTGCTTATTTCAATGGCAGATGACAGTGTTGGCTCATGAACTGTTATAGCTATTTTTGATTCTTTTCCAGTAATCGATTTTATTCTACGCGCGAATTCATTATTGATTTGTTCGATTTGGTATGATCCGGTCGGTATGGAAACAACATTCCAGTCTGGGGTACCGTCTGGTTTATTCTTATTTGCAAATACCAGTGAATTATTGGGTTGTTGACCACCAAATGATTTTGACCTAATATTTGGCCACCTATGATACACTCGTAATTTTGCTAGCGCTATCTCCTTCACTGGGACCGGAGAGGGGAAATTTACACTGAATTCTGGATTCGTTGAGGTTATTGAGATCATGCTGGTTTGTACTGGGTTCGTGTTCTCCACTATTTGTTGAAGTAATTCCATCGGTGTTGTCATCGTTATTATACTCATGATGTATTTCTAATTTTGATACTGCGGAATCATAGACACGTATCATCATTGAGAACTCACTATCTGATATCGTTGAGGTTATTGAGATCATTCTGTTTTTTTCTGATTCCATCGGTGTTGTCATTGTTATTATACTCATGTTTTTGTATTTCTAATTTTGACATCGCAGAATCATATATATCTACCATCGCTGAAAACTCACTCTCTGATATAATTGTATCATCGAGAGATGACGATATCAATGAGGATAATTGCGAGTATGCAGTGGACACAACATGAAATTGAATTATGTAGTCTTGTAGTTTTCGTTGGCTGCATGATGATATTTTTTTTGTGATTATTGAAATAATTCCAGCGATTGTTGTTGCCGCAGAAATGCAAATTGGAACAGCTATCGGAGCCATCATTGTCACTGAAGACAGTATAATACCAGCTCCGGTGATTACATCACTCACTGAATACACGGTAACATCAATTGCGGTAGTTCTCCTGCGATATTTTTTAATTTTCATTGCATACTCCTCAGACAGGGTTTTGAGTCTATTTTGATACTCTCTGACCTGATCATAACGATATTGCGATTATGAAATCATTTTTATTTTAAAAACGCTAGCGTTTTCAATTACGATTTACTTAAATCTGCTACGAATTCCACATACCATGTTGTTGAGACCCTAACCAAATTTTTATCAGTAGATGTGATTGTGAACTTTTCAGTTGTATTCTTGTCGATGATCGTTGAAATCGTATTATTGACCCCGGATGAACTGGACGATGAAATATTAAATTGAGTCAATGGTGTCACTAGTGTTAATCGATAAATACCTTTAACGGTTGCAGTGATATCTAATTTGTTGTTTGTAGGTGTCCACTCAAATGATCCGTGTTTGATTGTGTATACTACATTGTTGGTTTTCTCATGAGGGATTTTTGTTTTTTCAATAACTGTTATCATCCTCAAAAAATCATTTTTGATGGCTTCGATGAAAGTTTTCGTCTCATCGATGGATTTTTTAATATCAGGGAGTTTTAGTTCAATTTTATCGAATGTAGTTCCAATAAATTTATCAATGATATTTCTACGAAATGCGGTAAACTGTTTTATGTGTTCTTCGGTTTTAGATTAAAGTGTTGCTAGTTCCAACGCAGAATCGTTGAGAGTTTTAAATCGATCTGTAATCGTCGAAAAAAGTACACCCGGTTTGAGTTTACCCTGATCGGAAAATAACGCGATAGTATTCTCGATTGCGTTTTGTTGTTTAACTAAAATATCATTCAACGACACATCACTGGTTTTCAATTTACCCTGATCGGAAAATAACGCGATAGTATTCTCGATTGCGTTTTGTTGTTTAACTAAAATATCATCCAGAGAAATATTACTAGATTTCAATTTACCCTGTTTGTCTTGAAATACAACTATCTCATTAGGATCAACATTTACTAAATTCAACGTCTCAGCGATTTCATCTTTAATTTTTTTTGTTATATCCTTGATAGAATCAGGGGTTGCAGTGTCATCGGGTTTGGGTTTCAGAGGTCTTCCCCAAATATCAATCATGATATTTTATACACCTCTCTCTAAAAAGCGATTACTAGTGTAGTCATTTGCGACAATGTGTGGTGGTTTTCTAGATGCTGAAATAGCGTTAAGGACATTTAATACTTCGCTGCCACATATTGGTGGGTCATTCATTTGTTGTGTTGGTAGCGTAGAATACCAAGTCTTCATTGGAAAAGTTTTTATATAACGCATAAACTCTTTTGGCGGGGCTAATCCATATGAATCGAAATAGACAATCCCACGTGGATCAATAGCGTATGCAACCCAGTGAGTACCAGGTCCAGTGCTGTTATCGAGATTAATAATACCGGTTTCAACGCTATTTGGGTGTGTCGGCAATTGATCCTTCATAAAAACGCCTCTGAAGTTTTTTATGGCTAGTTTTTTAGCAGCATCCATTAAATCAAAATTGGACATTGGAACCATCGAAGATTTGGGAACCATAGGTTCCTCAATTAATAAACCGGTCCTAGTCTCAGGCCTTTTCCGCGGTACTATGAATACGGGGTTCCTGGTAGTCTTAGACCCTTTCCCTTTTTTTATACCCCTTCCCCGTTGCTTTCTTTAGTGCCATTCCTGCCGCGGTACCAACAGCCCCTAACGCTGCCGCTTTAGCCACCGCTGGGGCTGCTGCTGCAATCAATGCAGGTATCGCAGCTAACAACGGGAATATACCTCCTGTTTTAATCATGTTTTTGATAGCAGCCGCAGAGAGAGTGATCTGAACACCTTTTTTATCCTTGAAAGCATCATTGAAATGTTTCACTTGACGAGTTGTCAGTGACAATTTATTTGCCCCGCCATTCATTTGATTAGGTTTCAGCGTTATTGTGGTTCCACATTGTTTAGCGGATTTTGATTGCAATTTTTTTAACTGACCAGGTGTCAATGACACATTGATATTACTATATGACATTATACAAATACAGATTGATCTAATTGCTATCAAAGATTTTCCACTGGTGCATCAATAAATCTCATTCGTCCACCAACACCTTCAAGTAGCATTGATTTATCACTGAGAATGACAGCAACCGCTCTATAATTAGCAATACCACCAGGACGGGTTACACGGGCTCTAAAGTGTATATCAACAACAGATTGTCTTGTTAAATCAAGATGTTCCAGAGAAAAGTAATAAATCGGATAGAGGCTTTTGAAATCCAATTGTGATATTTGCAAACCAGTATCCACATTTAGATCACGTGCCATAAACGACAATAAGTTATGATAGACACGTGAAATATGATTTTGACCGTAAACAAGTTGTACATCTTCAGATGGTTCCTGTTGTCCGTTTATTCTCAGTGAGACCTCTCTAACACCTAACTGATCAAATATCATATGACTTCGTTGTTGATTACCAACTCGTGCATTATTCTGTAATGCAATAAATATATGACGTGGAGCTGAAACTCCTTGTTTTGATGCCAGATGCCAAGTAAATATATCATCAACATTATCCAGTTTAATATCAGTGGTCACTGATAACCAACTCAACAATGATTTTCCTCCTTGGTTCATAAATGATAACAATTTTTCTTCTGCTATGATTGATGGAGTTAACACTGGCATCCATAATGCTAGTTTTGTTAAATGGACTTTACCATCAGCAACACCAGCAGCATGCCAGATTGCATCATTATCAGTACCCTTTCGCACAAGCGCTACTGTGTGTTTAGCTCCATAAATAACTTTTCGGACGTTTCTACAGAATCCGAATATATGATGCAGTGGAATTGCACATGAAAACTGTCGACGCTGTCCTTGCAAAGTTAATACACGTGTTGCAAATCCTAGATTGAAATTAGTAATATTATTTATGACATCAAAATCACCAGCTGGTCTTGTATATCCGTCTGGTGCTGGATTAACTGAAGAAGCATGTGTTGCCTTGACTCTAGAATACTGGACGTGTTCAGGGTGATCAGTAATATCCTTAGAAAACATCATAGATGGACCCGCTGATTTTGTATAATCATCAGAATATCTCGCTAACCCTATGATTGTTGTAGCCACATCAACTTCACGGTCAATGGATTCAATTTCTTTTCCATCAATGAGATATCTTGCACTTTCAAATAACGCCATTATGCCATTATTGACAAAACCAACTCGGATAGTTGGGCTAATGTCATATGGTGGATCATTATGATCAGCATCGTTTGTTACAAGTTCTCCTTCTACTTCAATAAATGCTTCACAAGGCAAAAAGTATTTACTGGTATCATGAACTTGAAGTTCAATTCGTGATCGGAGATCGGGTTGTATTGCATGATAAGAATAAAATTGAAAATCGCGTACAGAATCATCTTTACGCACTGGGGCCTCCATATCAAATGCTGGATCAGGTGACCTTTTGAACATTTTATTCTATTTATCAGAGTCTAAATCGGATTTTCCATTTCATCGTGAAAAACGCTAGCGTTTTCTACGTGGTTTTTTAAAGCCACTTCCTGCTATCATGTTTGCTATCATGTTATCTTGGTCCCCTTGATTTATCAAGGGAGTCACCAATGACGCTAATTTTTCATCTACTGCGTTATTTATTATTTTACTAACACTCGCAGGCATTTCCGCTGTAGATGGCAATGGTACCTGTTTCTTTTTTCGTCTCACTAATGATGTTATTTTATTCTTCGTAGTTGAAAACGCTTTCCCGGCAAGATCTCCAACAGTACTAATACCCTTATCACGAATAAAATCAATGGCTTTCATTCCTAATTGTTTAGCTAACGGCATCACTTTTGGGGCCATTCTTGTAAATAACCCTGCAATGGTATTACCTAAACCATCTACGTAGTATGCTCTATAAACAGGCAATCGTGAGTTTACCACATAGACGGGGGTTGGTTTATCATGATTGTAGTGTATAATCATCTTGTTATAAAACTAGTAGTTTTTTAATTAGTGATCAATCGCTGTAATAACCATGGGCATCTTTGTGATTTTCAACTAACTCAGCAATGAGTTCTCGATATACATTAATGTCCATGATACCACCGGCAAATAATCGTCTACAGATATCAGCTGCTTCATTAATTATTTCCGGAGAGTTATTTCCGGCTCGTTTCCCTCCGATGAGAACTTCTAACCGTGATATATCACTGAGAATGTTACCAGGACAAGTAACGCTAGTGTTTTCAACTATGCCGCTGCCTAAATACTCATCTTCAGTTGACTCCTCTTTACCAAAAAATCCAGTTGGATACTCTACTTTACTCAATACTTTGTCTTTAAAACTCTCAAAATCATTGCGGTTACTTTCTGTGATTCTAAATCTACCACGGTTTGCCAAGTATACTTTTTTTTATCCAATTCTCGTCGTTTTTTATATACTCTTTATACCCTTTGTTTACAGCTATTTCTCTTTTATCGCGTGAAAAATTCCGCGCGGTAAAGTTAATTAAATCATTGTCATCTTTAAAACTTTTAATTATGCTGTATGCATAGTATGTAAATATACTTTGCGGTGAATGCATTTTTTCTATAGTAATTTCTTCTTCCTCTTCTTGTTTTCTTGCAGTAGCACCTAGGTCTTCTAGTACTTGCTCTTTTTTTTGTTGTTGCCGTGAAGTAGCTACTATATCCACTGGAAGTGTTTCTAAAGACTTTTTTGTTTGTTTAGTTCTTTTTGCTATTTTTTCTAACACAGGGAGAAAAGTCTCTTCTTGTTTTTTTCCTTGCTCAGAGATTGTTGACACTATCTGTTTCGTTGTTGTAGTTATTGGTTTAAACAACTCTTCAGATCCCGCAGCAAAGTCAGTCTGAAGACTCTGTCGTTCTTGCAGTTTATTCCTGACAGAGTCGCGAATTGGTATAAATTTCTTAATTGCATCTAGTCGCTCACGAGCCAATCGGGTCGTTAATGCTTCATTGACCATTATTTGAAATCAGAAACCATTTTTCAATTGCAAAACAATTTTTCCCATCGATGATTCCTTCCCTTAACGGTCCAATTTTTTATTCAGTGTGAAATAGTTTTTTTTCCTGTGAAATATTTTTATTTTTAATTCATTGATTTTGCCTGTTTTTGACAGTTTTGGTGCCATTTTGTGCAATTTTGGTGGTTTTCAGTTGAAAATCTCAAAGAGATTTTACAGTCAAGTAGTCGATTTTACATGGGATTTTCCATAAGGAAAAGCTGTTAAAACTCATTTTTGATGATTTTTAGCCTTTTTTCATCAATTTTTGCCTGTTTTCAGTGATGTTTGGTCATTTTTCATCGATTTTGGGTAAAAAACCTCGTAGGGTCAAGTAGTCGATTTTGCATTGGATTTTCCATAGAGAAAAGCTGTTAGGATTCTATTTTATTTTCGCAGTGTGAAATATTTTCACTGATTCAATCAAAAAATTCTAAAAAAAATGAAAATCTCA
The DNA here is from genome assembly GCA_030141615.1 of Unio pictorum. Lineage (NCBI taxonomy): Eukaryota > Metazoa > Mollusca > Bivalvia > Unionida > Unionidae > Unio > Unio pictorum. The sequence continues at coordinate 11,889,954 of JARLTB010000034.1, read as the reverse complement.
AGGAGATTTTACGGTATGACAAAATCTTTTGAGGGTCGGTCAATCAAAATAGTTCATTTTCTTGAATTAACGCTCGTAAGTTTCTAATTTTAGAATTAACTTCCTTTTTCAATTCATATTCGTTACCCAGTTCTTTTCGTATTCCTTCCACGATAGTATACAACGGAACAAACACACCTACTTCACTGGAAAATGCAAGAGAGTCCCGAATAGAATTCTGAATTTTTTTGATGAGTGCATATTTCTTTGGTAACATATACTTGTTAGTACTAACTCCGTATTCTATATCCTGAAAATCCGACTTGATTTGATCAGGATTTAACCCATCTGACAATTTAATATCCTGATTTTTCAATTTTGCAATTTCAACTATGATGGTATTCATATTTTCAGAATTCATATATGATAATACATATTTCAAATTCATTTTTCAAAAATAAAAGAGCCGTTAATATTTTCAAAATAAATTCTGTATATATAAATATATTTTTAAAAATTAATTCTGTATATATAACTATATTTTTCAAAATTAATTCTGTATATATAAATATATTTTTTAAAATTAATTCGGTATATATAAATATCTTTTTTAAAATTAATTCTGTATATATAAATATATTTTTTAAAATTAATTCGGTATATATAAATATATTTTTTAAAATTAATTCTGTATATATAAATATAAATGCAGACAAAAATAAATAACAACCATGATGAGCGGTTATCAGTCATTTGGACCCCTTGATATAGGCCACTGTGTCTTTCATAGGGTTCTTTCTTTGAGTATTTTTCTCAAATTTCCATTTTTTTTTTCTGAGATTTCTTCAATCTCGATTTGACCCTATGACCGTTTCTTTTGGCCGGTAATTCATTTTTGAACACCATACGGGGCTACCCAAATGTGACGGAGAGCTAATTACATCCATGGATGTTATTTATTTTAGGTCATTTATATTTACATTCACCGGAAACATATTCCCCTAAGAGTGAATCTAACTCGTCAAATAACGGGTTAGAATCACAAGAGGGTATGTTTACGTGAAATGACCTAGAGGTTACATATATACGACAACACATCTTTGGAACTCCTTGGTTGCCTTCACATCCAAGTAAGCCCAAAGGAAACCCGAAACATACATCTCCGGAAGGGAGGCCTAACGTGGCAAACGCCATCTTAGACCGCCCAGAAGATATGCTTGGGGGTGACGTCACAACATATACTTAATTAACTTAATTAAGGACAGCACAAATACCGTATATATCTCCACTCGAGTGTTGTGGCAAATTGTAGGTATACATATACTTAATTAAGGACAGTACAATACCGTATATATCTCCACTCGAGTGTGTGTGGCAGATTGTAGGTATACATATACTTAATTAACTTAATTAAGGATGGATTATAATTCAATGATGATGTAATGATGATGGGACGGCACAAGACAGCACAAACATGAAACGACGGGGCTGATTTTCTACGGCCATCCGACCAATCAAAAGCAACTCATGAAATTAAACCCGGTTGCATGATTGAGAAAAGTCAACCACGCACACGTGTCAATGGCGTGGGTTATTTTTGACTGGTCGGATTGGCCTTTGAAAGCCCCAGCTTTAAACCTTTCATTTAGTATATAAGGTGACTAATACAGCAGCGTCAATCCACAGGGTGTGTTATTTTATTTTCTTGAATTACTTGTTAATGGTGCTTCACAGTATTTAAATGAGACAGAATATTTGCATAAAGCACTAAAAAAAAAAGAATATAATCGTTTGAAAACATTTTATATTTGATTTCTTTTCTAATTAATTATAGCCCAGCCGCTGAATCACAATTTAAGGAGAAATAACCCATAAATCAAGTTGACACCATCTAAGGGAGAGAGTATATAAGGCGACTTAATACAGCAATCCACAGGGTGTGTTATTTTATTTTCTTGAATTACTTGTTAATGGTGTTTCACAGTATTTAAATGAGACAAAATATTTGCATAAAGCACTAGAAAAAAAAATATAATTGTTTAAAAACATTTTATATTTGATTTCTTTTATTACAAAACAATACACCGCCGCTGAATCACAATAACCCAACACAATCTAAGGGAGATAACTCCCTTGAAAGAATTATCTCCCTTGGTGTTATTAGACATACGAAAATCGAATTTTTTGTTCAATTTTTTTAGAAAAAGCCGAATTTTGTACTCCTGTTGCAACCTTTTGTACCGAGGCTCTACAAATATTGAAATAATTACCGGCTTCATTCATAGATGAAAATATTTTTTCTTCATTAGTTATTGTATTCAAAGATTTCACAGGTCTCTTCCCAACCGTTTCGCAAGTGCCAGTTCCTCCTCGTTTTGAATTCTCACTTTGTGAAATAGCCTGTAGATTTGGTAAAGAATTATTCTGAGAATCGGAATCAATATGATCAATAACATAACCATCCTTGATCAATCCATTAAACACCTCGAAGACGAATCTGTGACAGAGATATTTTTTCTTCCCAGCACTAAACATCAAATACCCTCGATTAGTCACAAATCCAACTGGATTCTTCAATCTGTGGTGTCTGATAATACCATCACGGGATACTTCATAATTAACAAGCACGGTGTGAGGTCTGAATTCTTGGTTCATTTGTATAATAATACTATTTTTCTAATTCATTGTTTGGTTTAATTATAAGTCTCTGTATATAATCTTGAGGAGTCTTTATGATTTTGTCATCGTTGGGGTCAATGACAGTATTTTTTATTCGTTTGTCATAATAGCGTTTTAGTTCCCTGTATCGTTTGCCGCCACACCTAAGACATAATTGCGACCTTCCCCTGACCCCAACCCCACATCGAATACAGGGTAACGGACCAAGGCTTCCACGACGAAAGCTTTGCATATGATACCCACAGAATTCATTTCTGCATGATTTGTTACACGGTGTCACTGATCCAATCATGAGCCATTTGCAATGATTCATTATACTTAAATCTTTCATTTAAATGCTTGTTTTAATTATAGTATGGAGGAGTTCGAGAGATTATCGAAAATTGCGCCTTGGAAAAGTGTTCAATTCAATCTTGATAGAGTTTCTGATACACCAAAGAATAAAATTCTTGATAGAACCTTGATAAGTAAAATCAGAGACTGTTTTAATGAATTCAAGCGGTCAACATTTCGAATTGATGGTGTTGTTGACGCTACCATGAATGATGAAAAAGCAGCAGTGATAATCTCACGTCTTGGGGAAGAAAGAAATTTTTTTCGAATAAAATTCCTTATCCGTGATAATGGAAAATGGATCATTAGGGACAAATACGAGCCTATTCTTAAGGACAAAAAAACTGTCACTGTGACTCAGGATTCAAACCCAGGAATTTTGACTGGAATTGACAAACCATACTACGAAAGATCTTATCCTGTCACAGCAGTTGTTTACGGGATATATCCGCTCAATGACAAACCCGATATTGCAAAACTAGCACCCATGAAATATTCGACAGGGCTCAATTGTGTAGCAACACGAATAATGGAACACTTCACAAATGCGTCCCGGGGAAATAAACTAACTGATCTAAGACGAAAAAAAATAACCGAATGGGAACTGACAGTGAAACAGCATGGGGCAACAATTCAGGATATAGCTAAATTAGAAACATCATTGAGATTTCCAATATCAGTAACGACAATCACCGGTGAAGTATTATACGAATCGAAATATAAATCAAAAGGAAACCCAATACAGATTATTGATCATAACGAACATGCGTGGTCATCTGCAGTAACAATATTTCCACGGGATAGAACAGTAAAATATCTATCCCAAACCGAAGAGTTTTTTTCAGAGCAGAAATTATTTGATGCTATTTACCATTTGAGTAAAAACGATCCTGTGTCAATGTGGCTATTTCATAGTACTTCAGACGAGGAATGTAGATTTGATCAGTTTGTAAGGCCCAACGGAGAATTATACCGTACTGAAGAGCTGCATAATCAAATGAAACAACTAGCTAGTGAGTTTTCTCTGGAGGAAGACAACGATCAATTATTAGCAAACTGTTTTACAGTACCATCAATTGCAGCACATTTTGCTAGAAAGAAAAACGCGTGGAAACCAACACGAAGTGAGTTTTTATCAGATGTCAGATTGTCCTGTCTTGAATACAGCCATGGAGGGTTATGGAATACAAAATACACCGCTGATACCGTTATTTCAGTTGATATGATTGCATGTTATCCAGGAAGTTTTCTTGGGTATGGAGAATGCGAGAAATATTTCAAACGATTTGGACACCCTACACACGAAATGACCCGTGTTGCTATTAATGGACCACTGCCACATTTCGATTTAACCGGATTCGCTTGTGTAGTATCATTTGAAATGGCTACAGGACTTCATCCGTGTAGTTATCTTTGGATTGGTAAACACATGTCTGAAAAACACTGGATGCCAATAGTGTTATTACGGTATATGCTTGATTGTAAGATGTTAAAATCATTAATTGTCAGTGAAGCAATTATATCCTATCGAGCACAGAAATCAGTCTGGTTACCACAACCTGATCTAGAAAAAATAATTAGCGAAGAGCGAAAACTGTTTCCAAATTTCAGTGAACAACAAATCATGGATTGGTCCAAACAGTTATTTGAAATCAGAAACAATGAAGCAAAAGATCTTGGACGAAGAATAATCGGTAAATTTACCCAAGGTGGTAAATACGATAATACGAGATATTCTTCACGATTGATTATAGACAATGCTGAATACGATTTTGTAATCGCGGATTTAACGAATAGGGGCCTATATGTCAATCGTAAGGACGCATTTATGTCCGATGGAACCAAATTTCTGTACAATTGTTACTTACACTGATGGATACAATCCGCAGTACACACATTTGAGAGCTTCTATGCTTGGTTATGCTTCTATTAATCTGTTTTCAATGATCAATAAATTTCCTGACACCGCAGTTAGAGTTGCCACTGATTTATTTTACATAAATAGCAAAATGGCTGATTTTAAGGCTACTGGCAATGAGAATTGGGGGACATGGAGAATTAAGAAGGAAATGCTTCATGATTATATTCCATCAGCAGATGTTACCATTGAAAATAATTACTTAGAAAGCAATCAGTGTTCAGAATTTTCTAGTGCACCACCGATTTCTGATCCAATCTGTAGATATAAAACAGTTTATTTAAACGGCTGTGGTGGGTCAGGAAAAACAACCCGGGCAATTGAGTTATTTCGTAGAAACGCTAGCGTTTCAAAATCAAATATGATTGTGCTAACACCAACACACAGACTTGCAAGAGAGATGATACAGAGAGGGGTTAATGCCTGCACTTATCACAGCTTTTTCCGATGGAAGGGAGATAAATGGACCCCTGAGCGTATGGGAGAGAAATTTATTCCTGAAATTATCATTTGGGATGAAATAGACACAGTGTCAGAAGATGTATTAAAAATATTTCTTGAGTGGTTGTTATTAAAAAATACAAAAGTCGTCATGTGCGGTGATCACGGCCAACCACCACCATTTGTCGGTGCATCTCCACATGAATTTCTAAAGGGTTTTGTAGACTATTATGAAGAAATTGATACTGATCATAGATCACTTGATGAAAAATTAAAAGAGTTTAAGAAATTAATTAGATTACAACCGGATAGAATCCAGTGTGAAATAGCCAGTGAAATAATTTCGGAAACTCCCATGAATGATTTCTGGGAAGCATGGAGACCAAACGATTTGATCATTGCAAGTAGAAAAATAGTCAGGGATACACTTCAGATGAAATTATTTGAATTGCATAAACAAAAATTCGCAACACTTCCAGTGCCTCTTTGTTATAGGCCATCGGATACACGAAAACAGAACATTGAAGTTGATATTCCAGGCCCAAAATCCGAAGGATTTCAAAAACAGAATTTAGTATTAAATGATATTGTGCTGGTTGATATCAATGTCGTTGAAGATGCATTGCGTGCTAATAAATCCCCGTGGACGCTAGGATACGCAGCAACAATACATTCTTCGCAAGGATTGACTATATCCGATACAATTGTTTGGATGGTAGATAATCGCATCGAATGGTCAAATTTAGTTTATCTCGCAGTGTCTAGAGTACGAAAAATAAATCAACTTCGAAGAATTGTCTTCGATGATGAAATCATTGGTGACGATAATGATATTCATGTTAGCATCATTAATAAAAAAAATCTCCGGTTACAAACAACAAGACAAAAAAAAAACAGCGAGAATTTGACATTGATGCTGAATTAATAATCACTTCGAAGAAACAACAGAATAATCACTGCGCAAGTTGCAATTGTATAATGCGTTGGCAGTATTCGGATAAAGATCCTCGCCAATTTACCGTTGACAGAAAAAATAATAGTCTCGGTCATGTCAGAAACAATGTGATGTTGACTTGTCTTGAGTGCAATAGACGCAACGGTGCTAGTTAAGCCCATGCGGTGGTAATTGAGTATCCTCGGGTATCACTTGTAATTGTTGTCTAGTAAATCCTCGTTGAGGGGCAGTTCAATCCAGTTTATAGATTGGAAGTCTACCCGTAGATCGTGTTATACTAGATATCTTGTGTGCAGTAATACTCCAAATAGGATCAGTAGCTCTTTTTCTGCCACCCTCAAGCTCTCCTGGTTCGTATAAATATCTCACAATGACATTACTACCAAGAATTGGTTCTTTGAAATCTTTTTGAATTTCCATTTCAGGTATTGACTTCTTTTTAATCGCATTGATAGGTTTCAAATTAATTGTTCTAGTAATCTCGTTATTCAGTGCAGTAATCACAGCTGGTAACCTTTTAACCCATTCACGGGATCTTTTTTCTTGGATGAATTCTTTTGCGTATTGATATCAAAATAACCGCTCAGCAAGGGTTTTATTAAACCGTTCTACAATTGCCTGATCACGATGTAGCGCAGTATGCCATAGTGCCTGTTTAGATAACCAATGAGCCGCAGTGGTTTTTTTTTCACTTTTGCAGCGCTAGCGAGTTTATGGATTGCTGCCTTGCCTCTCCAGTATCCTCTTGGGGAATAATAAATAGATTCCATGTTGTTATTAATTACCAGCACCTAACATCAATTTACTTTTCATAGCCGATTTTATCAAAAAGGAAGCCAATTTTTCTTTGAAAGATTTATCAGGAATAGCATTTAACGCATGAATTAATTTCACATCTGCTAGATGCCTGTGCTGCAGATTACTGCTTTTATAAGATACATCATGAAGGTGACAGGCCTTATCAATGGCATTTATTGCTTCTTCACCGGGTCGGGGCTGATTTTGATTATTGAGTCTGATATCAAGTCTTGTTCCCGGTCCACAGTAGCTATATCCTGGAAGGTGCTTTTCTCCAGGGTATTTTGCCGATGGGGTTCCAGGGAGTTTAGTTAGCTTGGCTGCGATATCACCTCCTCGTTTTTTTTTAAAGGTTCCTTGGGTTCCTTGGGTTTAGAAACAAATCTAAATTTCTTTGTACTACATTGTACGCATTTACCAGAAAGCGCTGATCGGTTATTTTTAGTTGTAATCGTCGTCAAGTCATCTGTGCCAGTACGTTTTTTACACTTCACACAATATAGATCCATAATTTATATATAACGGCATGAATATAATTGATTATTCAGCTACCCGACGACGGGAACCTATTAAACATCATGAAATGTTGCCGAATTCAATTAGAATGATTATAATCGGACCATCTGGAAGCGGAAAGACACAACTGCTACTTAATTTGATAACGAGATGGATGAAATGGAACAAATTGTATTTAATAGCCCCGAGTGTAGACGATCAGCGATGCTATGAAGTGCTAAAGGATTTTAACGAGAAAGCAAAAGAATTTCAAATCGATGAAGATTTTATTGAGTTTATTACTGATATAGAGGAAGCCCCGAGCATTGATGCTATTGATGGAAGTATTAACAATTTAGTGGTATACGATGATATCATGTTAGATAATCAAAAAAATCCCGCTAGAATATTTTCCCGAGGCAGGCATAAAAACACTGATGTGATATATGTCACTCAACGGTACACACAAATACCAAAAGTGATCAGAGATAATTGCAATGTGTTGTGTGTATTTAACGGCGTTGATACTCATACGCTACGAAATATTCATCAGACTTGGTGCAGCGGTGATATGAATCATAATCAGTTTAGAAATTTCTTTAGTCACGCTCAGTCAAAACCACACGGATTTGTGACAATAAATTTAGCAGACCCGAGGACACGATATCGTATAGGACTAGATCAAATATTCGGTTGAAGCAGCAGAGAGGGTATATCGGACGGTTTTCACTGTTAACCATCAGCAGCAGAGAGGGTGAATCACAACATCATTGTGACATTTATGATTCATCAACGAAAACGCGAATACAGTATCACCTGCGAAAATTCATGTTTTCAGACAACAATCACTAAGGGTCTATTTGTCAAATGATTTTTTTTTTTGGTTAAAAACATGAGATTTCGAGAGATGGGTCTAGTGCCATTTTGGAAAGCATAATCAAAAAAAGTCAAAAAAGGTTGTCCGATTCACCCTCTCTGCTGCTAAAAAACATCCGACATGTTATTGGTGTACAAAAAAATGAGGGAAGTGTGGTATTAATTATTTTTTATACAATTTCCACACTTCCCTCATCAATGATAACGCCTTTAAAATGTCAAAATAACACTTCCACGGTGGTGTTAGGTCGGATTGAAAAATTGTTTTACAATTGAAAAATTGTTTTGCAATTGAAAAATTGTTTCTGATTTCAAATAATGGTCAATGAAGCATTAACGACTTGATTGGCTCGTTAACGATTAAATGCAATTAAGAGATTTATACCAATTCGCGACTCTGTAAGAAATAAACTGCAAGCTAGACAGAGTCTTCAGACTGATTTTCCTGAGGGATCTGAAGAGTTGTTTAAACCAATAACTACAACAACGAAACAGATAGTGTCAACAATCTCTGAACAAGGAAAAAAGCAAGAAGAGACTTTTCTACCTGTGTTAGAAAAAAAGCAAAAAAAACTAAACAAACAAAAAAATCATTAAAAACACTTCCTCGGGATATATCAACCGCTTCAGAACGAAAATTTGAAGGATTTCAGGAAGAACTAGTTAGTGGACAACTACCTATATCAATTATATTTACCGATAGCGCTAAACAACGAATTCTCAACGAGGATACAGACAATTTAGGTGAATTTGCTGCTAACAGCTATGATTCACAAGAGAAATTTTTCAAGGACAATTATACGAATTATAGAATGTCACATAATGAATGGGCTGATATAGTGTATGAAATAAATACTGGGAGTTTAGATAGAAGGATGAAAAATACAGAGACTTCAAGAGAAAATTTCAACTCCAAATAAGACAGCAAAAACAAGACCCATACGATGAGAAGAAATTTCTGGGGAGTGGTCTGGTTGAAAACGCTAGCGTTTCATGTTCTGGTAATATTCTCAGTGATATATCACGATTAGAAGTTCTCATCTGAGGAAAAGGAGCTGGAAATAACTCTCCAGAAATAATTAATGAAGTAGCTGATATCTGCAGGCGGTTATTTCAAGGTGGTATCATGGATATCAAAACATATCGAGATTTCATTAACGAGTTAGTGGAAAATCATACAGATTATTCCAGCGACTAAGTCGAAAATTCTTTGGATTGGAAATTGCTAGCAATTGAAAACACTAGTGTTTTTATAATAAGATGATCATACACTACAACCTGACTGAGCTGGATGTTTTATAGCTGCAACCGTCTACTAGAGACATATGTGCAGCTTTTATAGACACCATATCGGTGTCCATTTAGTTCCTTCGGGGAGGGGAAGTATGTACTCCCTCTCCTTAGGGCAATACACTACAACCATGACAAACCAACTAGCGTCTATGTGGTAAACCCACAAATGCCTGTTTATAGAGCATACTACGGAGATGGTTTCGGTGATACCATTGCAGGGCTATTTACAAGAATGGCACCAAAAGTGGCGCCGTTGGCTAAACAATTAGGAATGAAAGCAATTGATGTTATTCGTGATAAGGGTATTGGTGCTGTTGGAGATCTTGCCGGAAAGGCATTTTCTGCAGCAAAGGATAAAATAACATCATTGGTGAAAAGACGGAAAAAGAAACAGGTACCATTGCCATCTACAGCGGAAATGCCTGCGAGTGTTAGTAAAATAATAAATAACGCAGTAGATGAAAAATTAGAATCGCTGATGACTCCGAGTGACCAAAATAACATGATAGCAAACATGATAGCGGGAAGTGGCTTTAAAAAAACACGACGATGAAAAATCTTTTACGATGAAAATCCTACGGTGAAAATCGTTTACGATTTTACGATTTAGACTCTGAAAAATAGAATAAAATGTTCAAAAGGTCACCTGATCCAGCATTTGATATGGATGCCCCAGTGCTCAAGAATAATTCTGTACGCGATTTTTAATTTTATTCTTATCATGCAGTACAACCAGATCTCCGATCGCGAATTGAACTTCAAGTTCATGATACCAGTAAATATTTTCTACCGTGTGAGGCATTTATTGAAGTTCAAGGAGAACGTGTAACAAATGATGCTGCTAATACACCATATGACAATAACCCAACTATCAAAGTTAGTTTTGTTAATAAAGGTATTATGGCGTTATTTGAAAGTGCTAGATATCTCATTGAAGGAAAAGAAATTGAATCCATTGACCGTGAAGTTGATGTCGCTACAACAATCATAGGGTTAGCTAGATATTTTGATGATTATACAAGATCAGCTGGTCCATCTATGATGTTTTCTAAGGATATAGCTGATCACCCTGAACACGTCCAGTATTCTAGAGTCAAGGCAACACATGCTTCTTCAGTTAATCCAGCACCAGCCGGATATGTAAGACCAGTTGGTGATTTTGATGTCATAAATAATATTACTAATTACAACCTAGGATTTGCAACACGTGTAGCAACGTTGCATGGACAGCGTCGACAATTTTCATGTGCGATTCCACTGTATCATATTTTTGGATTCTGTTGAAACGTCCGAAAAGTTATTTATGGAGCTAAACACACAGTAGCGCTTGTACGAAAGGGTACTGATAATGATGCAATCTGGCGTGATGCTGGTGTTGCTGATGGTAAAGTCATTTTAACAAAACTAGCATTATGGATGCCAGTGTTAACTCCATCAATCACAGAAGAACAGCGACTACTATCATTTATGGACCAAGGAGGAAAATCATTGTTGAGTTGGATATCAGTGACTACGGATATCAAACAGGATGTTGATGGTACATTCACATGGCATCTGGCATCAAAACAACGGGTTTCAGCACCACGTCATATATTTATTGCGTTACAGAATAATGCACGAGTTGGTAATCAAGAACGAAGTCATATGATATTTGATCAGTTAGGTGTTAATGAAGTCTCGCTGAGAATAAACGGACAGCAGGAACCATCCGAGGATATACAACTTGATTACGGTCAAAATCATATTGCACGTGTCTATCATAACCTGTTGTCATATATGGCACGTGATCAAAATGTGGATACTGGTTTGCAAATATCACAATTGGATTTTAAAAGCCTCTATCCGATTTATTACTTTTCACTGGAACATCTTGATTTAACAAGACAATCTGTCGTCGATATACACTTTAGAGCCCGTGTAACCCGTCCTGGTGGTATTGCTAATTACAGAGCGGTTGCTGTCATTCTCAGTGATAAATCAATGCTACTGGAAGGTGTTGGTGGAAGAATGAGAATCATTGATGCACCAGTGGAAAATCTATGATTGAAATTGTAAACGATTTAGAATCAATCTATTATGTATAATGTCATATAGCAATATTAGTCAATTCAAGAAACTGCAATCGGAATCAGCAAAAAATGTGGAACCACTATCACGCGGAAACCCAATCAAATGACTGGCGGGGCGAATAAATTATTGCTGACAACTCGTCAAATAAAACATTTCAATGATGCACTTGTAGCAAAAAAAGGCGTTCAGATTACTATTTCTTCGGCTGCTATCAAAAATATGATTAAAACCGGCGGTATATTCCCGTTATTTTCTGCAATACCAGGATTAATTTCAGCGGCTGCACCAGCAGTTGCAAAAGAAGTCGCATTGGGGGCAGCTGGAGGCTTGGAAGCAAAAGCGATACAAGGCATTACGGAATCATATGAACTGAAGAAGGGACGAGGGTATTAAAAAAAGGGAGAGGGTTTTAGACTAGGTGCGTTACCAGGATTTATAAAAGCGGTTGCAAAAGCTGCCGCATCGGGGGCAAAAGCGAAACAAGGCATTACTGAATCATATGAACCGAAGACGGGACGAGGGTAGAAAAAAAAGGGAAAGTGTCTAAGACTACCAGGAACCCCGTATTCATGGTACAGTGGAAAGGGTCTAAGACTAGGACCGGTTTACTAGTTGGAGAGTCTTCGATTCCTATGTCCAATTTTGATTTAATTGATGCTGCTAAAAAATTGCCGATTAAAAATTTCAGAGGTGTGTTTATGAAAAATCAGTTACCGGCACAACCCAATGATGTTGAAACCGGTATTATTAATTTAGATAACAGCACTGGACCCGGAACTTACTGGGTTGCATAGGCTATTGATCCACGGGCAATCGTCTATTTTGATTCATATGGATTAGCCCCGCCAAAAGAGTTTTATGCGTTACATAAAAATTTTTCCAATGAATACTTGGTATTCTACGCTACCAACACAACAAATGAATGATCCACCAATATGCGGCAGTTAGGTATTAAATGTCCTTGACGCTATTTCAGCATCTAGAAACCACCACACATTGTCGTAAATGAATACACTAGTAATCGCTTTTTAGAGAGAGATGTATAAAAAAATATGATTGATATTTGGGGGAGATCTTTGAAACCCAAACCCGATGGCACTGCAAAAATGTCTGCAACCGGTGATATAAAAAAAATAATCGAAGATGAAATAGCTGAAACGTTGAATCTTGCAAGTGTTGATTCTAATGAAATAGTTGTATTTCAACACAAACAGGGTAAATTGAAAACTAGTAATGTGTCGTTGGATGATATATTGGTTAAACAACGAAACGCAATCGAGGATACTATCGCGTTATTTTCCGATCAGGGTAAACTCAAACCGGGTGTACTTTTTTCGACTATTACAGATAGATTAAAAACTCTCAACGATGAGTTGAAAAATTCTGTGTTGGACCTAGAAATACTTCAATCTGAAACTGAAGAACAAGGAAAACAGTTTTCAAATTTTCGTAGAAACATCGTGGATAAATTTATTGAAACCCCGTTGGATAAAATTGAAATAAAACTCCCTGATATTAAAAAATCCATCGATGAGACGAAAAACTTCATCGAAGCCATCAAAAATGATTTTTCGAGGATGATAACAATCATTGAAAAAATAAAAATTCCTCATGAGAAAACCAACAACGCAGTATACACAATCCAACACGGATCATTTGCGTGGACTCCTACAAATAACAAATTAGATATCACTGCAACCGTCAAGGGTATTTATCGATTAACACTAGTGACAACGACTCAATTTAATATTTCATTGTCTAGTTCATCCGGGATCAACAATACGATTTCAACGATCATCGACAAGGATACAACTGAAAAGTTCACGATAATATCTACTGATAAAAATTTGGGTAGGGTTTCAACAACATGGTATGTGGAATTCGTAGCGGATTTAAGTAAATAACGGTTTCAATTGAAATCGTAAACTGATTTAAGGATAAAATGATTTCATCATCGCAATATCGTTAATATCAGGTCAGAGAATTTCAAAATAGACTCAAAACCCTCACTGAGGAGTATCAAATAAAAATAAAAAAATACCAACGAAGAATTACCGCAATTGATGTTACTGTGTATGCTGTGAGTGGTGTAATAGCCGGAGCTGGTATTATACTATCCTCGGTAACAATGATGGCCCCGATTGCTGTTCCGATTTGCATTTCTGCGGCAACAACAATCGCGGGAATAATTTCAATTATAACAAAAACATATCATCATGCAGCCAACGCAAACTACAAGACTACATAATTCAATTTCATGTTGTATCAACCGCATACTCGCAATTATCCTCGTTGATATCGTCATCACTCGATGATACAATTATATCAGAGAGTGAGTTCTCAGCGATGGTCAGTATTTATGATTCCGCGGTGTCAAAATTAGAGCAACAACAACAGTATAATGACAACACCGATGGAATTACTTCAACAAATAGTGGAGAACACAAACCCAGTACAAACAAGCACAAAATAACATCAACGAATCCAGAATTCAGTGTGAATTTCCCTACCCCAGTCCCCGTGAAGGAAATCGCGTTAGCAAAATTACGAGTATACCATAGTTGGCCAAATATCAGATCAAAATCATTTGGTGGTCAACAACCGAATAATTCACTTTTGTTCTCGTATAAGAATAAAGACTACGGTACCCCAGACTGGAACTTTGTTTCGATACCAACCGGATCATACCAAATTGAACAAATCAATGCTGAATTGCAACGTAGAATAAAATCGATTACTGGAAAAGAATCAAAAATAGCTATAACGGTTCATGAGCCAACACTATCATCTGCCATTGAGATAAGCACAGAAGGATACGTCGTAGATATCTATCAAAGCTCAATAAGGACCGTACTAGGATGGCCTGAATTAATACCCCGGGAAGAAACCGTTAATTTACCAGAACCCAAAAAAACTGATTATATCACCGACAGGATAAAATCTGACAATCCAGTAAAAAGCTATAGCGATTACATCAAATTTGGTGGAGATTTTTTTGGTAACCGAATCCAACTAACTGAGAGCGGGAGTTTAGAGGGATATTTTTTTATTAACGAACCTAAAATCATTGAAAATTTCACAGCAATGAATAATGATTTTTCACTGTTGTTAATATCTCTTAAATCCGGCTCTCTCACCCGAGATGAATTTATCAGCGTCGTAGAAACATGCAACAGAATTATCGACGATATGGAAACATTTAATTTGCAAATCATTCAAGAGGTATTAAATGATGATGATCCCCTATCGAGAGCCGACACTGCAAAAAAATTTAATATCCCCGTCAAAGATATTCCAACATTAAAACTACCAGGATATAACGTACCAGAACTAAAAAAAATTCTCAATGACACCATCGATGTTGGTTTTAAAATAATTCATGATACGTGGAAAAAAAACATCACCGGAAAGAAAAATCCTCAAACATAATAATGACCCAGAAGGCGGTGGCAGACATATTGCTCCTCAAAATGTGAATATTTCATCGGTGATAGCGATCGCTTTAGTATGCGATGTTATCGAGGGAAGTTATCAAATAAATCTCGAACGATCAAATCAAGCTCAGCAAGGATATATTTTGTATTCATTTGCACCAACAGCTCCTCCAGGGTTTCTAATAATAGAGGATCCAACTAAGCCAGTCTATATGCGATGTCATAATGATTCGCTAACAAGAATTAATTTCAAACTCACTGACCAGTCTAATAATCTGATTGATTAGTCTAATAATCTGATTTTACAAATTAGTCTGTTTGTGAAGTCCTAAGACCCTCGGACACGATATCGTGTCGGACTTGATAAAATATTCGGTTGAAGAGTTTTTACTCATTTCGAAGACCCCTGCAAGATCATGTTTTCAGACAAAAATAACTAAGGCTCTGTTTGGCAAATGGAGACTTTCTTATTTTTTTTGGGGTTAAAACATGAAAATTCGTAGGAAGGGTCTATTTGTTGTTTTGACGGTTAAAAGTGATTTTTTGCTTGAAACATGTCCGGCTCACCCTCTCTGCTGCTCCGCTGTATACTGCGATGCCTCTCCGACGTTAGAAAAAATAAGCCAATCAGTAAGTACTACTGATCGGTAATAATCTTGTCTACTTCCTAACTTAGCTATCACTTGAGTCTGGTTCAAAGTGTATATAATTATCGAGGAAATAAATCTGAAGTACACTCATAACAGTAATCTATTTACGATTTCTCTTTAATTAACGAATTCAAGTCACATAAATCCGTTTTATTGCCGTTCCAGAAAAAAAATGCAGACGTGTTTAATCCATCTTCTCTTTGTGTCCATGCTTGCTCCAATTCTAGCAGAACATGGTGAGTTTTGTAATATGTATTGCTTTGGTGTAATATGCTAGTTTCATTAGGCTCGCTGTTGCCTTGCATGTATCTCCATTTCTCGGTCAGAACTTCTAGGTATATATATGAATAATGTGCATGTCACATTGAGCAAATATTCCATGTGTCTATATAGTTATGTTTCTCTGTCAGCAATTCTAACTATATGTACAAATTAGTGTACTCATCATTGATCATGAAGGCATCATGCATTTAACTTCATTAAAATGTATCTGTTTTTAAAGTGACTCTTGAAAATTCCTCTCGAAAGAGCAAAGCCTTTTGTCATGCGCATATCAAATGGGAAAACATACTTAGAGATATAAGCTGTGTTGAACAAGAATAATGACGACGTAATGTCAGGACCGCAAAACAAGACGTTTCAGTTTTCTATATGTACCGTACGTCGTAGATGTTTCAACACAGAGTGATAAAAAATTATATTAATTGCTTCCGTAAGAAAAAGTTTCAAAAAAACTAAGGTTCATTGGTAAATGCATGCAGGTTTTATTGTTCTACATAAAGTATGATTGTATTGCCTAATACGAAGCAGAACAGTTGTTTAGGGTATCTGTGACTATCAGACCAGTGGAATTTCATGATATACATTTCTCGACAGTTTGATTTCCAAGATTTGCGATAAAATAATTTCCAGCATATTTTCATCTTTATATATCTATAATATATATATATATATATATATATATATATATATATATATATATATATATATATATATATATATATATATATATATATATATATATATATATATATATATATATATATATATATATATATATGCACACACACACATACTGATGGTACGGTTATTCTTGTTTTTGTTGCTGTCAATTCTGGTGCTGTACATATTATAGGATCTGACGGTCTTCCTGGTCCTCCTGGTCCACCTGGTGTTGAGGGATATTCTGGTTCTCCAGGTCTTGATGGTGAACGTGGTCGCATGGGACCTGTTGGTCCACAAGGTCTTGTTGGTGAGCATGGTATTAAAGGATCTATTGGTCCACATGGTCTTGCTGGTGAACGTGGTCGTAAGGGACATCCTGGTCGACCTGGTCAACCTGGTCCTCCTGGAACTTGTACTCGTTGCCCACGAACTAAAGGTCCTCCTGGTCCACCTGGTTTTGAGGGATATTCTGGTTCTCCAGGTCTTGATGGTGAACGTGGTCGCATGGGACCTGTTGGTCCACAAGGTCTTGTTGGTGAACATGGTATTAAAGGATCTATTGGTCCACAAGGTCTTGCTGGTGAACGTGGTCGTAAGGGACATCCTGGTCGACCTGGTCAACCTGGTCCTCCTGGAACTTGTACTCGTTGCCCACGAACTAATGCTCCTCCTGAAAAATAAGGACGTCATGGGCTTCCACATTCAACCTAAAGTTCTGATTACTCCGACGTCACCCGCCTACCATAAAAAAGGTTTTTGTGAGAAGCTATGTTTTCATTCTTCTTATTAGATTAGAAAAGGAAGTTATTTCTAAGTATTATGATGTTTATTATCTGATGTTTTAACAGTTTGGGTCACCATTTATGCTAATTGACTTTAAACTAATGTATAATGTAGAATAAGAGGCTTTCTTACTCAATGCTACAGTTTTTTTATCATGAAATTACTAATGTATATTAAGATGGATTGTCAAATTGAATCCATGATTAAAAGACATCTGTACTTTAACACATTATGTCCCTTTATTAGTACTTACTCTGTCTATTTTGTATTTCTTCTGAATCTGTGTTTATATTTGTCTTTATTTTCTAACTTGGATGCCGCAGTAAGTTCCAAAAATTGCTAAAGCCGTTAGAAGATTTGAAGTGTACAAAATTCATGCCCCAAATTTCAGTTCAACCAATGTCCGCTATTTTCCCCCGTTATGGTATGTTTTCCGAGCTCTGTTTAGGACTAGATCATGACGGATCCATAAAATGGCAAGCAATATGACATTATCAGTGAACGTTCTTCAAGGAAATTCACAAAATAGATAGAAGAGAATTACCGTCAAATTATAAGAGTAGTGTAATTAAAACAAATCAAATAAGGGTAATAAATTTCGATATTTTGCTATAACAGGTTAAACTAAGAAATATCTGTAATAGGGACAGAAGCTATTCTGAACAATGCAATGCACTTGCGAAACAAAGATCACACCATACAGTCTATTTCGGTGTATTGTTGAGCTAGTTCTATATAATTAAATATATAAGTTTATTTGTATATGGCTAGAAGAACAGAAAAGACTGCGAAACATTTAAATAATAATAATAATAATAATAATAATAATAATAATAATAATAATAATAACAAGGATTTTTGTATACCGCCTAATATTTCGAAGCTTTAAGCGCTTTACACAATTAATAATGATATAACTACACTACAGAAAAAAGTGACATAAACAATGAAATTGTAAAACATAAAAAGACGCTGAAAACATATAAGATACAAAATACAATTAGGTGTCTAAGTTTGTCCCTGCAGTCGAAACAGTGAGTTTTAAGATCACTCTTAAAAGGGACCATTGTGTTTTTGTGTCTAATTTCAATGGGCAATTCGTTGCACGTCGCCGGGCCCTGGTATGGTTGTCCATATGACTTTTTACCGCCGTGGGAACAATGAGTATACGATTTTCAGAAGAAGAGCGTAAGTATCTAGCTGGTGCATACAAATAACCATTGTTGGATGGAAGAGCAAGAACCGAAGAAGATTGGATATATGACACCAATATTATTTTAATTTTTCCACGTTCGAAATGTTAACCATTTTTCTATCGATACTTAGTCATTCAGAAAACACAAAGGTTGCTTTTGTTGTTGTTTATCTAGTGGAATTTTTAGCACGTGATATTAATTAGCATGCATGTTGACCAGCATATCTGGTGGGATAGGAGGAAATTATAAACCAAGGAAAGAAACACCGAAAAATCAGTCACGTTTCTTTATATAGTCATTCAAGGGGAAAACAAAGTAATTAGTTATCCGTATGGTGGTCATTGAATATTTGTGAATGGTAATTACAATCAACACAACTAAGGTCTTTGGAAAATATAATCAGTGCAATAGCATCTTCAGTATAGACGATAAATGTAATTTGAGAAAATATTTCTGCATACCTTTAAAAAGTGGACAATAGTATTGCTCTCCTCTGTCCTGGCTTTCCATGGTTTTCATTTCAAATGTCAATAGTTTTTTTTTTGTTCAGTACTGTATATGAAATAAACTGGACGAAATTAGGGATGAATATAGCAACCGTTATTGTATGACACCATTGCGTCCTCACGCGTCAAATGATAATTGCGATGGTAACATATTACACCTAAAGATGGGACGAACGATATGCATAACATTTAGTGAAGGTCTGGTCATGAACTCGATGTATAAAGGCATCTATGACCATGTAAATTAGTATTGAATCTATTAAAATAAATTCTGAAATTAGAAGCGTGCCAAAAATGAAATAATCCTTTCAACATTTCTAGCTAGCTATGCTTGTCTGCATGATAAATTGTTTAACCAATTGATGCGATTCTATACCATAACTTAATATGTATTTTCCTTAATTTTCTCTTAACGATAAGAAAGATGCAACGACATACATGTCAGCACAGTTCCGGGAAATAATTTTAAATTTTTAATTTTGTAAAGAACGTATTGGTAATTCTTACAATTATGGTATTGCATCAAACCTCTCAACTTTTATTTAAGTAAATCTGAACAAAAATTAAAAATATGTGAATGCAAAAATGGTACTATTAAAAAGTGACCATCGCTTAACTTGTGAACAGCTGTATCTACGTGTCCTCAACGATATTATATCGAATCTTCCACTTTTATATACATACAAGAGTAAATATTGTATGATGAGAAAAATGAATAATCAAGAAATTATGTGTATACTGTTTTAAAAAATAACGGTTAAAGATTCCGAAATTGAATGCATTATCTGGTTCATCTGTCAGTTGAAGCGATGAAATGCTACAATTGGTACGAGATAACATGTTTTCGCAGGTATTTATTCAAGCATTTGTCTGCTTTTTCATTCTTGATAAAGTATTCTTATAAGGCTTGTACATTTTCTGTTCGTTTTTTTTCAACATTAACGAGTTTTCTTTCTGATGACGACGGTATTGACTTTCATGTTATCATTACCACTTGCAAACGATGGCTCCGCATTATCTTGAAGCGTATGTTTCCTTTAACAAATCTATGTCTTGCTGATGTAATGTTTATTTTAAAAAGTCAAAATAATATCGTCGTAACAATACTTAACATTACAGCTAGTTTGATCATTTAGACAATAGGAATAACAGAACTCTTCTCCTATATTATTATGTACTCTTAATCTAAATTAATAGATTTATCTGCTTTGAGAGACTTGCATTAAATTTGCTATCATCGTGGCCTCAAGTTAATGCATATATAGTCTGAGGAAGGTTATGATCGTTTGTGCCTTTTATATAAAAATAAATATAAACAAAATTGAAACTATGTCTTCCAAAATTAGGAAATTAAAACAACATAATTTTTTTTTAATGCAATTGTTCAACTGTAAGACCAACTAGTATGATATTTATCTATTCCTTATTGATATAGTTAGTCTAATTAACCTCTTAAGGTCGTGGATTGGTGTTCAATAATGCTTTTTTTAAAAAATAGTAATCATATTATATTGTTTGACAGTGCATATATCCGTCATAATGAAACACTGCAGACAGCTCTCACAAGCCTATCATTACTTAAAAGTTGAACAAACAACAGTTGACACGAAACTTAGACTTATTATTTTCATACATTGAAACATTGCCTGCAACAGTATCATATTTGGTATATCTCTCTCATACACACAGGCACACATACACAAACACACACACTCAAACACAATTGTTCAGGAGCTAGATGTGCAATACAGAGCAGTGATGATTAGTTATTGTTGTTGCTGTTGTAGGTTTTAACGCCATGTTTCAGTGCACAAAAAGCTATACATTGTGGCCTAGACGTAACAATAAACATAATATTCACGTAGTACCAAGTAAAATCATATTATAAAATATATAAATAAATAATATTGTTATGAATCAGATCGAAAAAGAAGAAAAAAAGATATTTTAAAAAAATGGATTCCGAGTTTGTGTCTTTAGTTGGACATACCGAATACATATCAACAGGTGGCCTAGGAGAATCATCAGCACGAAGACGATCATGAGAAAACATGTTATGTTTAAACGTAATTTGAGTACCTTTTAGGAGATGGACGTATATAAAAATTGTCAGACCAGGAGGACCATCAGTACTAGGACGATAAGGGGTCCTAGAGGATTGGAATTAATACTTCTACGGGAAATGCAAGACCTTGTACGAGTTACCTGAAGTAAATATTTATGGATGACACTATCTGAAAAAATAATATAATGACACTTCGCAGAGAATCACTGCTTTTTCTATTCGATAATAATGAACAATAAAAATCGAACACATGCAGCTGAAACATATTAGAAAGATACACTTCGGGTATGTGAGAGAGCGAGAGTTGAAGTATTCATTTCATCATTTATAAATAAACACGAACGCGTATTTATTTCATCCGAAGGGTCACAAAAACGATCACAACCAATCTCGACGTAGACATTTGTTTGTATATGTAAGATATGAATACTGAACGTACTAATACCAAGATTTTGGATATAAATTAGTATGTAATCAGTATTGTTACCACCTTAGTCAGTTTTGTAAATTGTTGTCAAAGGTTTGTAATCACACAATAATTTTGATAGCTCCTGCTTCTCGTAGAAAGGTCAAAGAATGTTTAGTACCGCACTAAAATGGATCAGCTGCAATAGCAACTCATACTAAACAGGCACGTACATCACACACATTTTATCATTAATCTCAATTTCCATTTACGTCTGAATAGCTAAATGAATGTACGAATAATTGAAAGAATATATACATTGCTTGTCCTGAATTATGTCGTTAATAAAGAACTAAATTATTAACAATCCATCAAACTCCTCTGTAGACGCTGCTTCATCAATATCGTTTATAAGATCAATAATATTGTTTAATTAGTCATTTAACAGTTTTGTAATTTCATTAAATTCTTTAAAAACATCGTGGCATCGTTGATCATCAACTTACGGTGCTACTAAATATAATTTATTCCACTTTAACCATCACATTATTAAATTAGGTAATAATTGAGTTTTCCCACTTATATAGACCAATTATAATTATTCTGATATAATTTGGTAATGCTTAATAACATCATGCATTAACTAACAATGCAAATAGTTGTCATATGGGGTTATATATTCTACACAAAACAGCACAAAGAATTCCAAATTGATAGGGAAAAAAACGGAAAAAGCAAATTGACGAGGGATCAAGGATGTTTAGAGTGAAAATCCAAAACAAGACACCCAAGATGTATACAGGGAATCATCGAGTGAGTACGGGGTCAAACAAGACACTCAAGAAGTATACAGGGACCAACGACAGGAGCAGAGAGATAATCGGTCACTAACAAGTGATTATGGGATTCTCCAAAATAAAAAGTCCTTTTTAGGGCTATTGTCTTTCATTGCCTTAATAGGGTCTTCCACTTGGTTAGGGAAACCCTCCTTGACAAGCTCTATCCAAAAAGCCTAACTTGATCATTTTCGGACCCACCGCTCAAAATTAACAATCTAATCCTCACTGACAGTGGCTACCTTTCAAATGACGTTTTGTCATATCAGCAAAGAAATTGTTAGGGACATATAATATTTACACTTTTGTATTAGAAGATTGGCCTAGATAGGAACGTAATTTAATTATTCAACTCTTACCATTTGATGAATTGCATCGGTGGCTTACATAATTTTGGCATAGGGAAATCCACTAGAAAAAACTGGATTGAATTTGGAATAAGCATACGTACTTTCGATTGGTTGATAGATTGAGTGCATGATGGGTCTATTCCTACTCACCCAGGTCTAACATTCATATAATTAGCCCCTTTTTAGGGGTATGATATGACGACCAAGTTAAATAGCGCACTCTGTGCGCATAAATGCCAGGAAGATGTGGCACCATTCCATCTTCCTGGATAAATTAAACCACTGCCAAGCAAATAAATGGCAGTGCAAAATAGTGAACATATGACCCTATTGGCCGGTTTCACTTTAAATCCAAATCATTTGGTAACGCTGCATGATGTTTTACTAGTTCTTGCTTCTTTGTCGCTGGAAAAACAATTACATCAATGTTATTTAATTATATGGATTAATATTGTTTATGTTTTAGAGCTAAAACTTCATTTAATAATCTATTTATCGTTACAACAAAATTAGAAAATTAGGTCATGGTGGAAAATGTTCTGTATGTTGCAGAAGTATTCTCGTTTTTACCTATTATTCTGCGCAAAGATTGCGGTAATATTGCAGAATTAATGTCAATATGTCAGCGAGTTCCATTATTGCGGACCTGGAACTCGACTTAATATTCGAACTGATTGCCATATGATCATCCAAAACCGATAAAAGAAATTGATAAAACATGTCAAGCTCATGATGTAGCTTATAAAAGTAAGCATCTACAAGATAGACATATTGCAGATGTGATTTTGTTTCATTCGTTAAGTTCTATTAATGTTAAATCTTTCAGAGAAAGATCGAATGACTTGCATGTAAATTCCGCTTTGAAACGTAAATTAACATTAGGGTCTGGTAATCAAATAACTGACTGTTATTGAAAGGAATCAATTTATTACAGTCCATTGGGATATTAGAAAGATTGTGCAGCGATACACATATTGATGCAGCAGGTGTCGAACGTTATGTTGTCGCAGCGTAGTAATCTCGAAATGGAATATGGCAAATATTTTTACTTTCTACACGAATTCATTGGGCGAAGCAGACCCAGTGAAGTTCATCAAGCTGATATGTTGTTGTTACTACGATATTATCAAAAGTGGAATACGTTAATTAACATACACATACGCGTTAACTAACGTTAACGTTGCAAGGAGATATAAAGATATAAATATGTAGACATATTAAAAACTCGAACAACTAATGAATCTAGCAGCAGAGGGGGTGAGGGGAAACAGTCCGAAACTATTTCAGACAAACTGAAACTATTTCAAGGAAGCAAAAAAAGGTTTCTACGAAACCGAAACTATTTTAGACAAACAAAGAGAAATAGTTTCGGTTTCGCTCGCTACGGAGACAGAGTTTCCACAGACAGAGTCTACATCCCGGCGCCAATTGCGCTGCGGAGATGATGTGTTATGGTAAATGTCTTTACAATGAAAATACTTTAGGATTTCACAAACAGACTAATTTGTAAAATATCTCCTCGTAAATCAATAAAATTATTGGACTGGTCAGTGAGTTTAAAATTAATTCTCGTTAATGAATTATTATGACATCGCATATAGACCGGATTAGTTGGATCTTCAATTTTTAAAAATCCTGGGGCTCAAATGATTATTAAATATATCCTTGTTGGGCTTGATTTGAAGACCTAGGGTTGACCAATACTTTTATCGGCCGTTTGCCCTTCACGGATCCACCACAGTTATACGAACAGACAGCATACAACATCTACTAGAACCAACGTTCCTCAATACCCTAGATGTCGCCCCGGATGTTTACAACTCTAGACAGCTCCGACACTCGGACTTCTAGATTTCCAGATATTTACACGTCACGACAGATGTAGACGAACAGACAATCTGACAGACAGACAGTCAGATACTTCAATTCGATTGCACAATAAATCAGCAACAATTTCAGCTACGATATCAGTGATGTTATCAGAGATGTTCCGCAATAAATCATCTACAATTTCAGCTACGATCTCAGACGTTATCAGCCGACGTTACCAGAGATGCTATCAGAGATTACCAGATGCGCTATCAGATGCGTTATCAGATGTGTTATCAGATGCGCTATCAGCTACAATAAAGAAACCAGACTAGTAATAGTTGTCTCAAATAAATAATCTAAACCTTAGATTACGCTATTGCATTTAAAGTCTAATAGTGACTAGTAATTCTAAATATTCCACGTTTAAAATCTGCATTGCAATAGAGGCATCGTTATATGAAATGATAAACTGAATAAAATTCACAATAAAACGAAATATAAATTTAACACTCACCAATTTGGCTGGAGATTGAAAGACGAGCTATCTATCCTGTGATTAGATACTTTAGGTCCCGTAATATTGATCATAAATATTCTGCCTTATATACCCTCAAATAGGTGAGCAGAAATCACGGCAAGATAACCGTGCACCACGTGAAACTAATGTTCCGGATTTCATGCAATTCAAAATCAGGCACATGCAAATCGTTACACGCCGCTTACCTTGGAGAAAACCACTTATTCTCCCCAGGTAATGTATGTACGACGAAACAAATAAAATGGTGAGATTAGTTTGTAAATCAATTAGAAAATAAATTCAATTTTTTGCCTAATTCTGTGACAATACCTCCCCCCTAAGAATAAAAATGTACACATTTTTAAAACTAACACAGAACAGAAAAAAATAACTACTGATTATATCTTACAACATTTACACCGGTTATACTACAAACTGGATTTTATTACTGGGCAAATTCGTACAAATTTCCCATCATGCCCTACTCAAGTAGTCTGCGCCTATATTTTCAACTCCCTTATTGACATTGTAGCTCTGTCTCTTGATATACAACTTGAGCATGTTAGCATGGAATGTCTTTAAATTACCGTCCATGTCAATTGTATAGTCCATGTCACCTTTTACCTCTTTAACTTCACATGGACTTTTACACTGGACTAATAACTTATTTGAGCTCGTTGGAAGAAGCAATAGAACCTGATCTCCCACAAGAAATTTCCTATTTTGCGCTCTGCGGTTGTAATACTTGGCATATCTGCGCCCCGATTTAATTAATTCGTCACGCGCCATCTGGCATGTACTCTCGAGTTTATTTCTTAAATCTAACACGTACTGGTAAGTTGTTTTTATTTCCTCGTTCGCGACGTCACCAGTCCATATTTCGCGTAGTATCCGCATCGGGCCTCGAACTGTCCTACCGTACAACAGTTCGAAGGGTGAAAACCCTAAACTTTCCTGCGGTACTTCACGGTACACGAACAGAACAGCGTTCAAATAACGGTCCCAGTCTTGCGGACGTTCCGCGCACATCTTTCGCAGCATGCTTTTCAGGGTACCATTAAACTTCTCTACCAGTCCATTGCACATCGGATGGTATGGGGTAGTGTTTAGCTGTTTGATAGATAACAGCCTACTTATTTCACCCATGAGGTCAGAGGTGAATTGGCCACCACAATCAGTGAGGATTTCTTCTGGCACCCCTACCTTACTGAAGATATCAACTAATGCTTCAGCTACCCTTTCCGTTTCAATAGTTGGTAACGCTACTGCTTCAGGGTATCTGGTCGCGTAATCAACCAGAGTAAGAATATATCGATTCTTTCTTTCGGTAACCGGGTGTATTGATCCTACAATATCTACTGCCACTCTTTTAAATAGTGTATCTATTAATAGCATCTGTCCTAAGGGCACCCTTGTGATCCTTCCCTTACATACGGTTTTCTGACATACGTCGCACGACCGTCAGAACCGTGTGACATCGCCATTAGCACCTGGCCAGTAGAATTCAGCGACTACCCTGCTAGTGGTCTTAGCCTTACCTAGGTGTCCTGCCATGCTTGACTCATGCGCCACCCTAAGTACTTGAGATCTATATCTCTGGGGTACGACCACTTGCCAATATTTCTTACCCTCCCGTGCGCTAAACTCCCTATGAATTAATCCGTTCTTGCGTACGAATCTCGAGCTACGCCCACGCTTGCAGTGTTTAATCGCGCCGGACGTGATTTTCTCAACAATTCTTCTGATGGATTCATCACGTTCTTGCTCTTGTTTGAAATCATCACGCGAAATTCCGGAGATCGATTCAGGGACTATTAATTTATAAAACGCGGTTTTCTCTCGCCGTGTTTGCGCTCGCGTTTCGACTGCCTGAGCCAAAGGTATTTTAAAATCGGCCTTGGTTGGAAGATGGGAACCTTCAACATTACCGATCGTCAGATCGTAAATAGGGTTTTCCATACAAAGGGCATCAACAGTTTCCGTTAGGAAAGGTGTTTTTACCGTGATCCTTGCTACGGGAATGCAACCGATCGTCTGATGAAGTAACATACATGGGGACTCCCACCCGAGCATTTGGTTATCCTGCACGAGACTACGTTTGATCACTACGCCCGTGCAACCAGTGTCACGTAATACTACGACTTCTCGACCGCTGACAAACCCTCTCGCTGTTGGTTCACGCGCTTCGGGAAATAGACACGTGCCAAGCGAATGAATACAAGGTTCTACCTGTACGATGTTATCAGATATACCTTTACTTTGTATAGCCAATGCTACCTTATGTACAAGTCCCTTTCTTTTAGGACAGTCTTTTTGAACATGACCCCATGCTTTACACAAGAAACATTGCACACGCTGAATAACTGGATTCCTAACTGACCTATTTACCTCAGCTGATTCTACAAGCTCCCTAGGCATAGGTCTCGCAGACTGGTTTCCAGACTTAAAATCTTTTAAAACCACGTTCTGGGTTCCCTCATGAGCTTCGGCAAAGAAATCGGCTTGCTTAGCTATATCTTTTACGTTTGTGAAGACTTTCTCCTTCAGAAATTGATCTAGTACTCGCCCAACTGTATTAAATAATTAATCTCTGAGCAAGAAATCAGTCAACCCTTCAAACGTTTTCACCGCTTTGCCGCATCCAATCCACCGCTCAAAATAGTTCGCAATTCTAACGGTGAACTGACCAAAGGTTTATCCCTTATCGGGCTTGCTATACCTGAACTTTTTACGAAAACCCTGTTCAGTGAGCTCGTACCTTTTGAGAAGTGCTTCCTTTAGGACGTCGTACTTGAAAGACATCGTCCTTAGGAAGTCGTGAGTATACATCCAGTGCTTTACCTTTTAATAGAGCACTAAGATGCAGTGCCCAGTCATTTTAGACTCCACTACTGGTTTTCAGCATACCGCTCAAACCGATGAAGATAACTATCCATGTTATCTTTTTCATCGTCAAAGGGAGGTAATTTGGGGGACCTTAGTTTGCTAAAGGCAGAATCGTGTTCTCTTCCAGATGTTGCTAATTCTACCTTACGCTAATGATCTCGTTGCTTTGCTCTTTCTTCTAACTCTAACATTTCTACTTTTGCTAGTTTATCCAACTCTATTCGCCGTTCCTCCGATTCCCTTTCCCATCCTATCCTGTCCTTTTCGGCCTGCTTCTCTAATTCTATCTTTTCCCTCTCAAAGGCCCATTTTCTATCTTCGGATTCCCTTTCTAATTCCCTTGCTCTTACCCTTTCTTCTCTTTCCCGGGCTTGTTCTTCTTGAATAAATTTCCTTAGACTTTCACCTTTATACCCAAAATCTTTGCCTAAGGCAACCAAGTCCTTAAGGGATGACATGACAATGACAATTGTAATATGAATATATATATAGGTAACCCAACCAATACTTTAAACACGTTTATACTGGACACACGGACCTATATAAACTAAACAAAAAAAATACCCAACTTTAGTATTATCTTGTCAAGAAGGTCACGCTCAAATATAAATATTAAATGTTTACTTTCACAAAAATGATTGACAGTTCACTTAATCCAACGATCCCACTTCTGACACCATTGTAACAGAGCTGTTACCGAGAGAATGGTGGATTAAATGAACAACACAAACACAATATGTGAAAGAAAATATAAATTTATGAAATAAATTATTAATGAAAAATAATGATGTATCAACACAATAACTCATGCGCTCAACCCACAATTACACTCACAACAATTCACAATACATGAATAAATGAAATATCAATACAAAATAAAGCACAGATATAAAGGGATCTCTTGTACTATACACAGATCCAAGGAACCTTTACGAAAGTTATGTTACCGCAAGTATAAATTACGATAACAAACACAAAACATCAAACTATACTATCGCACGTATGGATTGCGACAACTAGCACGAACATATACATGTATTCAATCAAGTTGCTAGCTTTTATTGAGATTCATGCAATCCCTTGAAATACTATTGTGATCTGAAGTAACCATGTAAATACAATAATGTATTCAATTGTACTACAATTGCAACACACACACATTTGTCTCGACTCTGTATAACCGTACGATTCACCACCTGTTGAATCGCCGCCCAGTTTCTCCGAAGACCTAGGGTTGACCAATACTTTTATCGGCCGTTTGCCCTTCACGGATCCACCACAGTTATACGTACAGACAGCATACAACATCTACTAGAACCAACGTTCCTCAATACCCTAGATGTCGCCCCGGATGTTTACAACTCTAGACAGCTCCGACACTCGGACCTCTAGATTTCCGGATATTTACACGTCACGACAGATGTAGACGAACAGATAATCTGACAGACAGACAGTCAGATACTTCAATTCGATTGCACAATACATCAGCAACAATTTCAGCTACGATATCAGTGATGTTATCAGAGATGTTCCGCAATAAATCATCTACAATTTCAGCTACGATCTCAGACGTTATCAGCCGACGTTACCAGAGATGCTATCAGAGATTACCAGATGCGCTATCAGATGCGTTATCAGATGTGTTATCAGATGCGCTATCAGCTACAATAAAGAAACCAGACTAATAATAGTTGTCTCAAATAAATAATCTAAACCTTAGATTACGCTATTGCATTTAAAGTCTAATAGTGACTAGTAATTCTAAATATTCCACGTTTAAAATCTGCATTGCAATAGAGGCATCGTTATATGAAATGATAAACTGAATAAAATTCACAATAAAACGAAATATAAATTTAACACTCACCAATTTGGCTGGAGATTGAAAGACGAGCTATTTATCCTGTGATTAGATACTTTAGGTCCCGTAATATTGATCATAAATATTCTGCCTTATATACCCTCAAATAGGTGAGCAGAAATCACGGCAAGATAACCGTGCACCACGTGAAACTAATGTTCCGGATTTCATGCAATTCAAAATCAGGCACATGCAAATCGTTACACGCCGCTTACCTTGGAGAAAACCACTTATTCTCCCCAGGTAATGTATGTACGACGAAACAAATAAAATGGTGAGATTAGTTTGTAAATCAATTAGAAAATAAATTCAATTTTTTGCCTAATTCTGTGACAATACCTCCCCCCTAAGAATAAAAATGTACACATTTTTAAAACTAACACAGAACAGAAAAAAATAACTACTGATTATATCTTACAACATTTACACCGGTTATACTACAAACTGGATTTTATTACTGGGCAAATTCGTACAAATTTCCCATCATGCCCTACTCAAGTAGTCTGCGCCTATATTTTCAACTCCCTTATTGACATTGTAGCTCTGTCTCTTGATATACAACTTGAGCATGTTAGCATGGAATGTCTTTAAATTACCGTCCATGTCAATTGTATAGTCCAAGTCACCTTTTACCTCTTTAACTTCACATGGACTTTTACACTGGACTAATAACTTATTTGAGCTCGTTGGAAGAAGCAATAGAACCTGATCTCCCACAAGAAATTTCCTATTTTGCGCTCTGCGGTTGTAATACTTGGCATATCTGCGCCCCGATTTAATTAATTCGTCACGCGCCATCTGGCATGTACTCTCGAGTTTATTTCTTAAATCTAACACGTACTGGTAAGTTGTTTTTATTTCCTCGTTCGCGACGTCACCAGTCCATATTTCGCGTAGTATCCGCATCGGGCCTCGAACTGTCCTACCGTACAACAGTTCGAAGGGTGAAAACCCTAAACTTTCCTGCGGTACTTCACGGTACACGAACAGAACAGCGTTCAAATAACGGTCCCAGTCTTGCGGACGTTCCGCGCACATCTTTCGCAGCATGCTTTTCAGGGTACCATTAAACTTCTCTACCAGTCCATTGCACATCGGATGGTATGGGGTAGTGTTTAGCTGTTTGATAGATAACAGCCTACTTATTTCACCCATGAGGTCAGAGGTGAATTGGCCACCACAATCAGTGAGGATTTCTTCTGGCACCCCTACCTTACTGAAGATATCAACTAATGCTTCAGCTACCCTTTCCGTTTCAATAGTTGGTAACGCTACTGCTTCAGGGTATCTGGTCGCGTAATCAACCAGAGTAAGAATATATCGATTCTTTCTTTCGGTAACCGGGTGTATTGATCCTACAATATCTACTGCCACTCTTTTAAATAGTGTATCTATTAATAGCATCTGTCCTAAGGGCACCCTTGTGATCCTTCCCTTACATACGGTTTTCTGACATACGTCGCACGACCGTCAGAACCGTGTGACATCGCCATTAGCACCTGGCCAGTAGAATTCAGCGACTACCCTGCTAGTGGTCTTAGCCTTACCTAGGTGTCCTGCCATGCTTGACTCATGCGCCACCCTAAGTACTTGAGATCTATATCTCTGGGGTACGACCACTTGCCAATATTTCTTACCCTCCCGTGCGCTAAACTCCCTATGAATTAATCCGTTCTTGCGTACGAATCTCGAGCTACGCCCACGCTTGCAGTGTTTAATCGCGCCGGACGTGATTTTCTCAACAATTCTTCTGATGGATTCATCACGTTCTTGCTCTTGTTTGAAATCATCACGCGAAATTCCGGAGATCGATTCAGGGACTATTAATTTATAAAACGCGGTTTTCTCTCGCCGTGTTTGCGCTCGCGTTTCGACTGCCTGAGCCAAAGGTATTTTAAAATCGGCCTTGGTTGGAAGATGGGAACCTTCAACATTACCGATCGTCAGATCGTAAATAGGGTTTTCCATACAAAGGGCATCAACAGTTTCCGTTAGGAAAGGTGTTTTTACCGTGATCCTTGCTACGGGAATGCAACCGATCGTCTGATGAAGTAACATACATGGGGACTCCCACCCGAGCATTTGGTTATCCTGCACGAGACTACGTTTGATCACTACGCCCGTGCAACCAGTGTCACGTAATACTACGACTTCTCGACCGCTGACAAACCCTCTCGCTGTTGGTTCACGCGCTTCGGGAAATAGACACGTGCCAAGCGAATGAATACAAGGTTCTACCTGTACGATGTTATCAGATATACCTTTACTTTGTATAGCCAATGCTACCTTATGTACAAGTCCCTTTCTTTTAGGACAGTCTTTTTGAACATGACCCCATGCTTTACACAAGAAACATTGCACACGCTGAATAACTGGATTCCTAACTGACCTATTTACCTCAGCTGATTCAACAAGCTCCCTAGGCATAGGTCTCGCAGACTGGTTTCCAGACTTAAAATCTTTTAAAACCACGTTCTGGGTTCCCTCATGAGCTTCGGCAAAGAAATCGGCTTGCTTAGCTATATCTTTTACGTTTGTGAAGACTTTCTCCTTCAGAAATTGATCTAGTACTCGCCCAACTGTATTAAATAATTAATCTCTGAGCAAGAAATCAGTCAACCCTTCAAACGTTTTCACCGCTTTGCCGCATCCAATCCACCGCTCAAAATAGTTCGCAATTCTAACGGTGAACTGACCAAAGGTTTATCCCTTATCGGGCTTGCTATACCTGAACTTTTTACGAAAACCCTGTTCAGTGAGCTCGTACCTTTTGAGAAGTGCTTCCTTTAGGACGTCGTACTTGAAAGACATCGTCCTTAGGAAGTCGTGAGTATACATCCAGTGCTTTACCTTTTAATAGAGCACTAAGATGCAGTGCCCAGTCATTTTAGACTCCACTACTGGTTTTCAGCATACCGCTCAAACCGATGAAGATAACTATCCATGTTATCTTTTTCATCGTCAAAGGGAGGTAATTTGGGGGACCTTAGTTTGCTAAAGGCAGAATCGTGTTCTCTTCCAGATGTTGCTAATTCTACCTTACGCTAATGATCTCGTTGCTTTGCTCTTTCTTCTAACTCTAACATTTCTACTTTTGCTAGTTTATCCAACTCTATTCGCCGTTCCTCCGATTCCCTTTCCCATCCTATCCTGTCCTTTTCGGCCTGCTTCTCTAATTCTATCTTTTCCCTCTCAAAGGCCCATTTTCTATCTTCGGATTCCCTTTCTAATTCCCTTGCTCTTACCCTTTCTTCTCTTTCCCGGGCTTGTTCTTCTTGAATAAATTTCCTTAGACTTTCACCTTTATACCCAAAATCTTTGCCTAAGGCAACCAAGTCCTTAAGGGATGACATGACAATGACAATTGTAATATGAATATATATATAGGTAACCCAACCAATACTTTAAACACGTTTATACTGGACACACGGACCTATATAAACTAAACAAAAAAAATACCCAACTTTAGTATTATCTTGTCAAGAAGGTCACGCTCAAATATAAATATTAAATGTTTACTTTCACAAAAATGATTGACAGTTCACTTAATCCAACGATCCCACTTCTGACACCATTGTAACAGAGCTGTTACCGAGAGAATGGTGGATTAAATGAACAACACAAACACAATATGTGAAAGAAAATATAAATTTATGAAATAAATTATTAATGAAAAATAATGATGTATCAACACAATAACTCATGCGCTCAACCCACAATTACACTCACAACAATTCACAATACATGAATAAATGAAATATCAATACAAAATAAAGCACAGATATAAAGGGATCTCTTGTACTATACACAGATCCAAGGAACCTTTACGAAAGTTATGTTACCGCAAGTATAAATTACGATAACAAACACAAAACATCAAACTATACTATCGCACGTATGGATTGCGACAACTAGCACGAACATATACATGTATTCAATCAAGTTGCTAGCTTTTATTGAGATTCATGCAATCCCTTGAAATACTATTGTGATCTGAAGTAACCATGTAAATACAATAATGTATTCAATTGTACTACAATTGCAACACACACACATTTGTCTCGACTCTGTATAACCGTACGATTCACCACCTGTTGAATCGCCGCCCAGTTTCTCCGAAGACCTAGGGTTGACCAATACTTTTATCGGCCGTTTGCCCTTCACGGATCCACCACAGTTATACGTACAGACAGCATACAACATCTACTAGAACCAACGTTCCTCAATACCCTAGATGTCGCCCCGGATGTTTACAACTCTAGACAGCTCCGACACTCGGACCTCTAGATTTCCGGATATTTACACGTCACGACAGATGTAGACGAACAGATAATCTGACAGACAGACAGTCAGATACTTCAATTCGATTGCACAATACATCAGCAACAATTTCAGCTACGATATCAGTGATGTTATCAGAGATGTTCCGCAATAAATCATCTACAATTTCAGCTACGATCTCAGACGTTATCAGCCGACGTTACCAGAGATGCTATCAGAGATTACCAGATGCGCTATCAGATGCGTTATCAGATGTGTTATCAGATGCGCTATCAGCTACAATAAAGAAACCAGACTAATAATAGTTGTCTCAAATAAATAATCTAAACCTTAGATTACGCTATTGCATTTAAAGTCTAATAGTGACTAGTAATTCTAAATATTCCACGTTTAAAATCTGCATTGCAATAGAGGCATCGTTATATGAAATGATAAACTGAATAAAATTCACAATAAAACGAAATATAAATTTAACACTCACCAATTTGGCTGGAGATTGAAAGACGAGCTATCTATCCTGTGATTAGATACTTTAGGTCCCGTAATATTGATCATAAATATTCTGCCTTATATACCCTCAAATAGGTGAGCAGAAATCACGGCAAGATAACCGTGCACCACGTGAAACTAATGTTCCGGATTTCATGCAATTCAAAATCAGGCACATGCAAATCGTTACACGCCGCTTACCTTGGAGAAAACCACTTATTCACCCCAGGTAATGCATGTACGACGAAACAAATAAAATGGTGAGATTAGTATGTAAATTAATTAGAAAATAAATTAAATTTTTCGTCTAATTCTGTGACAATCAGCTCAATGTTTTAAACTTTCGATATAGCTGATGTGTTCTGGTTTCAAAATTTTTATCCTGTTTTTATAAGTCGCAACAACAGGCGCAGGACTTTCTGCAGGATCAGTCTTATCAATTGCTGCTAACCCCTCCTCATTGAATCTCGCACGTAATTCATCTACTATTTTTTCATTTGTTTTTCTTTTGGACTGTGGAGGGGGATTATAACAGCGCTGATGTTTTTTTCCTGTTTCCTTTGCTATTTTTTTCGAGTACTGGTACAGTAGCAGTAATACCGTCCTTAGTGGCAGTGATTAATGGTTTTAATAATTGTTCAGTTCTCGTTGTGAAATCAGTTTGAAATTCCTGTCTCATTTGTAACTTATTTCTTACAGAATCACCAACCGGAATAAGTCTCTTTATTGTAGCCAATCGCTCGCGGGCTAATTTAGTTGTTAAAGCTTCACTTACCATTATGTAAAAATCCATAGGATTTTCTAATTGTAAACGCAAATCCACAGATAGCTACGCGTTTCGTTTTTTCATGAAAATCGAAAGCGAAAACCCCAGGAATTCAATTAGAGAAAATCGATTTTCATTAGCCAAAAACAGTAAACAGTTACTGAAAAAAGCATCGACGATTCGACAATCACGATAAAAAAAACACCACACAATTTGCCTAACAAGGATAGAAATTTCAGCAAAATTGATTTTCTGTAAATGAATTCCTGGGGTTTTCGCCCTTAATTTTTATGAAATTATGTCGACGATCATTAATGATCATTGCAAAAAAACACCACAAAAATGACTAATAACGACTAAAATTGACCAAAAATCAATGAAAAAATTAAATCTGTCAAAATATGTGGATTATTCATACCTGCAATTGTACATGTCAGTTGTGTTCACTACGTTGGAGTGTTATGGCTGGTTTTCATGTCAGATTGAAGATTTAACAGCTCTATCATCGATGGAGCTACTTCGAAATTTTCTATAATAATATACTTTTTCAAAGTTGCTCCACTTTTTTTCACTCGGATTGATTATCAATGCTGACACAATATTGATTATCATTTTGTTTCCTTGGAGAGATATTTTCACTGTGTTGGACAGCCGATAGGTTCATTCGTAGTGTTTTCTTTTGTTTTATTCTGCCTGATAATGCGTTTAATTGTTTTGATTTTTGAGTTGATTGTGCGTCTGAATTGATACTGCTGGCCAAGTTCAGCCCTGACCTTTTCGACCGCAGTGAATAACGGGATGCATATATTTACGTCATTGTTATATGCAAAAGAGTCATAAATAGCGTGTTAAATTTTGTGAATAAGAGAATATTCTCTCGGCAATATGTATAACATGTACAAAACAGTGACTTATGTTATATACTTGATCACGTTATTTTGACATGACTACATTGGTGTTCCTAATGATATGTTTATACGTTGTTGTTAATCTGCCCGTGAGTAAGTTTAATCATAAAGATGTTAATGATATCAGGATCAATATTTATAAAATCATTTAGACACTTTCTAATAGTTTTGGTTATCGATGTAGCTTTTCTAATATGACTCCGTTTTATATCCGTAGATGGTGGACTTCTCCCCCAAAAATTCATCTTCGATTCTATTAAATCTCTTACAATTTTTACGAATACTTTAACACGTATTTACGTGAAAATCACACTCGGCTAGTAAATGGATAATTTAGTATCTACTGAATCTACATCTGTTTTTGTTGCAACATCTTCATCAGTTGTTGGATCTTTTAAAAACAACCATTTTTATCACGTTAATATTAAGTCAACCCGTTATCATATCACTAGTTGTTTTTAAACGATTACCAACATTGTTTAAAATTTCATCTCTAATAAATGCAATTTTACTGTCAATAGTGAATAAAAAATGTCATCTGCTGTAGCACCAAGAACGCTACGAATTATGTCATTACACTTTATCTTTATCATTTTTCATTGATTATGTTAGTAATATTGAATATCAGATTGGAGTATGTGCTGAGCTAACATATTTGATAAACTCTTTTGGCGGAGGTAACTAATACCTGAAACTAATAAAAAGAACAAGTATACGTGGATCAATTGCGTACGGAACCCAATGAATTCCTGGACCAGGCGTATTATCAAGATTAAAATACTTATTTCAATATTATTTAGTTGGTAATTGATCACGTATAAAATCTCCTCTGAACTATTTTATATTTATTATTTTTGCAGTATTTATTAAATCAAAATTTGACATTAGATGAATTAACGAAGTGTTTGTGTACGTTTTGGATCTTTTCCATGCCAATGAAGGGTTCTTGGAAATCTTACCTCTTTGCCTTTTACTGTAGATTTTGGTAGTGAAATTCTTGCCGCTGCCACGACAATCCCCAACGCTGGATCTTAATCGACAGCTAGAGTGTCAGTGGTTAGCAACGATGGTGTAGCTGCAAAAAGTGGAATTCTACCATCTATTTATATTAAATTTTTAACGAAAATCTGAGAAAGGTGGAATTGAACTACAAGCTTTGTTCAAATGTTTGAGCTAAGTCATGGTTAATGATAATTTATTTCGACTGCCGTTAGTAATTTGATCTTGTTTCAATGTTAGTTTTGTTTGGCAGTTATTCGCAAGTTTTGAATTGTTATTTTCTCACCTGACCAGGAGTCATGGTGACCTTAACGTGAAGATATGGCATAATAATATCCTGAGCGGATTAATTACACGTCATTTTGTAAACGACCTACGTAGTTTCCAGCGATGCATCAACAACTCGCATTGTTTCACCAGCTCCTTCATGTTACTTAGCATTATCGCAGAGAATAACAGCATATATATATATAACAAATGAAAATGTCAAGAAAATAACAAATCAATAAAACTCGTAAACAAGTCAATCTGTATATCTATATGTTTACCTAATTATCTATATAATTATAGATAATATTAGTTATTAAATACATGAACTCTAGTTTAGTTCTTGTGTACAACGATACCCGACGGTAATTACTGTACTTTGTACTGTATTTTAAATCATTGGGTTCGGCCAATCTTATGCCGCACATCCGAAGTATTTTTAATTGGAGAATTAAAACGATAACGGCGTGTGTCAAAGGATGAAAACGGGTTGGAACTGGATTAGAGAAGACACCGAAAGCGACTGCGCTAATATGATGTTTATTTATAAACGCGATTTAAATAGTAACACATTTGACTTCATTGAAAACAAAGATAAGGAAAATCATAACGTTTCTAACATGGAACTATGAACAAGTAACTAAACGAAAAAAAAAATGAAAGGATGATTTTAATGAAAGGGAGTTGAGACTAATGTGAATAACGTCCTATCATGCAATCAACAAATACAAGTACATCTACGAATTTACGAATAGTTCGCTCGAGACTGAGATGTAAATGCCTCTACGTTTGATTATATCGTTCATTTAACAATTTAGCAATGCAAGGGCATATAATGTATGAATTTATCGTTCATATAACGATTTTGATATGTAAATGTGAAATTATGAATTTATGGTTCAAATAATGACTTTAATATGAAATTGGTGATAATTGTGCTCAGACGGCAATAGCAATAACATGGAACACGTATTATATAACTACCGTGGAGCCCATTTGACGTCCAAGATGTATCTCCGGTTCCACCCGCTCTAGTCAATGGTCAAGGAGTTACCACGCATGGTCCACTCATTACTGTCTGTTGAAGGATCCATCAAGAGCCATTACATTTAGCACAGCAGCAGAGGGGGCGAATCGGACAACTTTTTATAGGCATCTATTCGGAAAATTAAGTTTTCCTCGAAAAATAAATCTGACAGGCGTCAATTTGGCAAACCAACGCTTGTTCGAAATTGTAAAAAAAGCCATGCTTGAGATGCCATGGTCGTTGTCGCCGGCCTCTCTGCTGCTATGGGTAAACAATGAAAATCACTACGATGAAAATCATTTACGATTTCACAAACAGACTAATTTGTAAGACTTAGCCTTGTAAATCAATTTGTTTCTTGGATTGGTCAGTTAGTTTAAAATTAATTCTAGTCAGTGAATCTAGTCAGTGAATCATTATGACATCGCATATAGACTGAATTAGTTGGATCCTCAACGATTAGAAATCCTGGAGGAGCTGTTGGTGCAAATGAATATAAAATATATCCCTGCTGAGCTTGATGTGATCGCTCGAGATTTATTTGATAGCTACCTTCGATAACATCACATACTAAATTCAATGCTATTACCGAGGTTATATTCACGTTGAACGGAGCGATATGCCTGCCGCCTTCGTCTGGGTCATTATTATGTGTCAGGATAGTTGTTTGTGGTTGTGGTGCTGTTTTTTTTCATGCGTCATGGATTTTTTGGAAACCTTCATCAATGGCATCATTGAGAGATTTTTGTAGTTCTGAGATATTATATCCTGGTAGTTTGAACTCAGGAATATCTTCTACGCGTATATTATTTTTTAACGCAAACAACGTTCTCGTTTTAGGATTATCGTCATCTAATATCTCTTGAATAATTTTCAAAAAAAATATTTCAATGTCATTGATGATTTTATCACATGTTTCTACGACACTGATAAATTCATCTCGGGTGAGAGTACCGGATTCAAGAGATATTAACAATATCGAATAATCGAAATTGAGCGATGTGAAATTTTCAGTGATTTTATCCTGATCAATTAAGTAATATCTTGGGTCGCTCTCTTCTATTACTTTAATGAAAAAATACAGTTTATCGTAATCTCTATAGTTTTTTATTGGATTATCAGATTTTATCCTGTTGGTGGTATAATCTGATTTTTTTCGATTCAGGTAGTATGTTAACTTGTCGAGGTGGGATTTCAGGCCATCCTAGTATTGTTCTTATTGAACTCTGATAAATATCTACGACAAAATTAGGTGAGTTTATCTCGATCGCAGGTGATAGCGTCGGCTCGTGGACCGTTATAGCGATTTTCGATTCTGCTCCAGTAATTGATTTTATTCTACGCTGGAATTCAGCATTGATTTGTTCGATTTCATATGACCCAGATGGTATCGAAACAACGTTCCAGACTGGTGTTCCATCGGGTTTATTCTTATTCGCAAATACCAAGGAATTTTCTTGGTTGTTGACCGCCAAATGCTACCGACCTAATATTAGGCCAACTGTGATACACTCGTAATTTTTTTGCTAATGCGATTTCCTTCACGGAGATTGGTATAGGGAAATTTACACTGAATTCAGAATTCGTTGATGTTATTGAGATCATGCTGGTTTTCGGGTTTGTGTTCTCCAATATCCGGGCTGTGTTTACCTCTATTTGTTGAAGTAGTTCCTGCGGTGCTGTCATCGTTTTTATACTTATGTTTTCGCTCTAATTTTGATATCGCGGAATCATAAATACTTACCATCACTGAGAACTCACTATCTTATATCGTTGAGGTTATTGAGATCATGCTGGTTTTCGGGTTTGTGTTCTCCACTATTTGTTGAAGTAATTCCTGCGGTGTTGTCATTGTTATTATATTCATGTTGTCGCTCTAATTTTGATATCGCGGAATCATAAATACTTACCATCACTGAGAACTCACTATCTGATATTAATGTATCATCGAGCGACGACGATATCATCGAGGATAATCGCGAGTACGCGGTTGATACAACATTAAATTTAATTAAGTAATCCTGCATTTTACTCTGACTGCATGATGATATTTTATTTGTTATAATCTAAATTATTCCCGCAATTGTTGTCGCCGAGGATATTTTATTTGTTATAATCGAAATTATTCCCGCAATTGTTGTCGCAAATTGGAACAGCTATCGGGGCAATCATTGTCACCGAAGATAGTATAATTCCGGCTCCGGCGATTAGACCACTCACCGAGTACACGGTAACATCAATTGCGGTGATTCTTCGTCGGAATTTTTTATTTTTATTTGATACTCCTCGGCGAGGGTTTTGAGTCTAGTTTGAAATTCTCTGCCCTGATCATAGCGATATTGAGATACTGAAGGTAATGTCGGTGATGTCATTTTATTTCCAAATCAGTTTACGATTTCAATTGAAACTGCTAGTGAAATTGCTTTGAAATTTTCAGTTTAGTTG
The DNA here is from genome assembly GCA_030141615.1 of Unio pictorum. NCBI lineage: Eukaryota > Metazoa > Mollusca > Bivalvia > Unionida > Unionidae > Unio > Unio pictorum. The sequence continues at coordinate 11,848,688 of JARLTB010000034.1, read as the reverse complement.
TTTACTCAAATCTGCTACGAATTCCACATACCATGATACCGAAATTCTAACCAAATTTTTATCAGTGGATGCTATCGTGAACTGTTCAGTTGTATCCTTGCCGATGATTGTTTATATCGAATTGTTTACCCCAGATGAACTCGATGATGATATATTAAATTGAGTTGGTGTCACGAGTGTTAATCGATAAATACCTTTGACGGTTGCAGTGATATCTAATTTGTTGTGTGTGGGTGTCCACGCAAATGATCCGTGTTGGACCGTGTATACTACGTTGTTGCTTTTCGCATGAGGGATTTTTGTTTTTTCAACAATTATCATCTTCGTTGCATCTTCCCTGATTGCCTCGATGGTGTCTTTTCATCTCATCGATGGATTTTTTACTATCAGGAAGTTTTATATCAATTTTATCCAGCGTGGTTGCAAAAAATTTCTCAATGATATTTTTATGAAATGATGTAAATGGTCAAGGAGTTACCACGCATGGTCCACTCATTACTGTCTGTTGAAGGATCCATCAAGAGCCATTACATTTAACACAGACGCTACCGTTGCGAAGCCTTGGTCCCTCGAATCAAGAACACCAGTATACGTTTCCGAACCAACGTCACCAAACAGAGTATAAATCAGAAAAGCCACACGACTGCGACTTAACACCACCCAACCATATATATATATATATATATATATATATATATATATATATATATATATATATATATATATATATATATATATATATATCAGGCATATATAAGGTAGAACCCAACCATACACAAGGCACCAGACAAAAGGGAGCATACACAAAGGCAGCTACACTTAAAACAACTAAATCGTGTAATCCATTTTACACGGTTAAGTACTTTAACATTCATATATGTTGCGCATGCACGCACATGAACTAGTTACCCATTTACATTAAACGTTTAATGCATGCAGCGTAAAATTAAATTAAAATTTTCTGTTCAGTTACAACTAATGGTTATCTCAGAGCATACTATATTATTTCTAATATCATCGCGCTGTATAACCTAAGTATTTACTCTGCAGAATTTAAAATAAATTCTAAAACATCTGATATATGAAACAATTCTGTCATATAAAACGAATAGTGATAAGAATACAATCTTAAATTTAAATACTTCTACAGCTGAGGATTCTACTCTCTTAAAGAGGTAAGCTTCCTGCCAAGACTCATTGTAATGTAATGTTTATAGAAAATATGCTCTGTATTATTCACTAGCTGTGACCGATATTCGCAGCTAGGTACTTAGATTTTAAACTGCAGGAAAGTTGCACATGCAGCATGGGATGAGTTGTGCTCAGTATTTCGAAATACCTAGTGCTGATAAAAAATAAACCACCCTCGGATGACGCTGTACGCGCAGCGAAGTCCGAGTACAATTTCGACCACATATACATATTGATTCCTCTCATACACAATTCCGTGACAGCATGTATATCCATACATATAATCTATTAGGCGTGGGCTACTTTGGCGATTCGTAAGACACATTGTATATTTGTTATGGTAAAGATAAGTTGCATATATGTCTCTTTTCACGACAAACTCTTCTTGATATGCACTTCCGTGGTCCTGTAAACTTTGTACCCGCTGATGGTGGTAGATCAACTGATGTTGTTCTCAGCGATAAAGCAAAGTTACTTGATGGCACTGGTGGTACATTGCGATTTGTTGCCGCTCCAGTGGAAAATATGTAACGTTGTTTACAAAACGACGTGTAATTAAACCGCCCATGATATTATAATGTCATATCTTTACGTTAAGGTCACGGTGATTCTTGGACAAGTGGAGAAAATACAAGGTCTGAGACATCAAGGAACACGTTGATTTAAACATACTGCTAATTATTAAATATAAACATAAATAAAATGAGATTTTATGTGTGATCAATTACATAACCAACCAAAATAATGTTGAACCCTGTATCGTTAGTACATGCGAAACAGAAATAACATTAAAACGAAATCCAATTGTTAGCGGCAGTCCAAACAGATTATCATTAACTAAGACTCAGCTCAAACATTTGAAGAAAGCTTTACAATCTGAGCCCGGATTTCAATTCAATATTTCGCTGGTTTCCATTAGAGAGTCAATATAAATGGGTGGTATATTGCCATTTGTGGCAACTATACAAGCCTTATTATCCACTGAAGCCCTAAATATATCGTACGCTGCAGCATTGGAGGCTGTCCGGAGAGTGTTGGGAATGTCAATAACCAAGCAGCGGGACGGGATTTTTAAAAAATGGGGCATTGGTCAATGACTTTCAGAAACCCTTCATTTATATGGAAAACGTCTAAGAGGTCCAGGAACACTTCATTAATTCTTCCAATATGAAATTTGTATTTAATATATACTGCTAAGGTATTAAATATAAAACAAATTCAGAGAGGATTGCATGCGTGATCAATTGCCTAACCAACCAAAAATGATATAATCCGGTATCGTTGATAGCGATAAGACGTCCTCTCCAGTAACTCATTGCGTCCGCAATTGATCCACGTGCAATTGGTTATTTCGATTCGTATCAGGTATTAGGTATCCTCGCCAAAAGAGTTTATCAAATATGTTAGCTCAGCAAATACTCCTAGCTGGTACTCAACATATCTAAATATCCTCGCAAAGTTTTACACGAGTAGACATTCTTACAAAATATCATAGCTCATAATGGTTCATATTTCCGGGAGATATTTTATACTTATTACTAGAGGCAAGGAACGCGATATCAAATTACGCAAATAACGATGAACTTGCTGATTTTATTAACCGAACTGGAGATGAACGAGAATAAGGCGTTAATATCAGGATAAATACGGTATTTAAAAGACTATCAACAGTTCATCGAGTTCATGGTGCTAGAACGGATAACTTTCCTGTATTCACTATTGAAAAAGAAAATCAGAGACTCAGATATATGTCCAGAAGTATGAACGGAAATAAAAAAGTTGTCTTAAAAACTCTACAACCGGATGAAGATCCTGCATCAGAAACATATGTAGATACAGTATATACTAAATTATCAACTATAACACGCTGAGAGTGATGTTTGTGTAAATCTGTTTTAAAGATTTGGTCGAAATTTTGAATGATTTAAAATAATCGCAGGTGATTTTGTTCAGGAAGTCCCCCATCGACGGATAGTCTTTGTGTTGTGATCAGTATGGCATCAGTTTTATCCGCATTCATCTGCAGCTTGTTACATGTCATCCATGATTTCACATCTGAAATGCACCTGTCTACTTCTTGGGTGTTATCATCAACTTCAGTTGGGATGCTAGACGTGCATAGCTGGGTGTCATGAGCATACAATCGGTGAGACACTGTGTGATGATCCATGACACCTGCAATCGTATCTTCAGTACTGGCGATAAATCCGTATTAATTCTAATATGCAGCTATATAGTTTAGCAGGTTCATCAATATGGCACAATTAAAGTGTTTTAATTCAAATTTGATTTTTGGGATCGCATTTTGATGTTCTCTTTCGGTGGGCTATTTTCATATCAGTTTTAAATAGATTGTTTAGTTTTATATTTTCCATTCTTATTGTATATACACTCGTTTAACCGTTTAATGTCCTCGCTGCCGCCTGTTATGAACAGTATTGTTCATAGCTGACGGCAGCGAGGACTTTAAAAAACAAATCAATACGTGTGCTAATCCTAAAGTGTTTAATTACATAATGCAGTCATTGTTTGTTTTCATAGGATTGACAGTCTTAAACGTTTACACTGAAGTGCATGTTCAATATAAGACATAACCTTTTTTTTTAAAAGACAGAGGAAATTGGACATAAGTTGGAATTTCCTGACCTGACAAGCATTGCTATTCTAGAACTGTGTCTCATCCAATACATGTGATACACTATTGATCTCCGTTTCCAGATTGTGTAGCTGAAAACGACAATCTATGTCTCAGCTAACAAACGCGACACACTATAAACATCCAGTTACAGACTGTACCTCTATCATATATACCGTTTGATTTTAAAACACAAACGCGGGTCTGGTTACGAACTTTGTTTGGATACAAAAGAGCCACACAAATATTGATCTGCTGCTTAACCGACATATCAAGGTAATAAAACAATATCCGTACAGGCGTTGCTTGAATGTATATAACACAAAAAACTGCTCATTAGTCGCTATTCTTATTGCGGCAGTACCGGTGAATATCTCCAGAGCATTATCACATCCGAACCGGGTACAAGTTCACTGAAGCGCAGCTAAAAGTGAATATCCCCAATATTAACTTTTGCATTTTTAATGCCTAAATATGGCAGAAGAACGCTCTGGTGACAAAGACATCAATGCACCTGCTATCGATCAGACAGTGCAAGACGCACAATAAATTATATATGGTCTTGCTTCTACATTGTGGTTTTGTGATGTTATAATATAGACATCAGTCCTATAGAAGGGCCGCACACGTTGCGTGCAATTGGCAAATGAGATTTTCTATTTGTAAAAAATTAAAAACACGAAAATACTACTTGTACTTCTAACCTGCTTTACTACGATGATTCATGGATTAGCGTGATCCCCAGTAACATGGAAAAAGTATGTGACATTTCGGCTGGGACAATTGTATTTTATCGATTCGATCCAGGGATAAGCATGGTATCATCCCTGGTGAATTTAGCAAGTAATCGGATAACGAAGATGCTGTCCCACCACTAAAGACCGGGATACGAACACATACATGCATCCGTATCAATACAATTTGCAAATGATTGCAACGTCATCGATTTCTCCACACAAGCAGCACCCAAGCTGGCCAAGCATGGCAATGGAACTGTTTTCAAACTCATTTTAAGAGCCAACTGAAGCAATATATTGGTGTCCAACGATGTCATGCTCACGAAACAAATCAGTCCCACACAAAATATTTTCACGAGGCCAACAAACGACATGGTGATTTATTTGTTTCCACGCTACACCCATGTGCTCAGTGGTCCGTGACAACTGTGACATGTTCATGATAGTTATTGGTCTTGGAAACATATCTTGGACTTGGTGCGTGCGATGCTAACAACACGTGTGATGAATTTCTCAGCATGTATTTGCGAATTACGTCAATCTCGTTCAGTTTTAACATGATTGGTTTGACTACTGGTGAGCCACTGAAATGTCGTACGAGTATGCACCCGAATATGTCTAACTCAGACGAGTCAATTTTGAAAAAAAATCCCATACAAATTAAACTTGTTCGGCAGAGATAACATAGCATTGCACGAAAGAAAACACCCTGAAGCCGGTCATGAAAAGCATTAATGAATTCCAAAAGTAATCGCAGGCTGCATAAATATCAAGTATTTGTTACAAACGCAGCGTACTGCGCAAGATGACCTCACAGCAGGTCTTGAAAAAACATTTCACATTCCTGATTAAGTCCACTAATTAGTGATATTTAAACGTCTACGAAGGTCACAGCTAAAAAGATAGCAGTGCTAAAGGGAACAGCAATATTTCAGCGCATAACAAAGCTATCACAAAAGCGAGAGAAACAACTGCAAAGACGATCAAACGTGTTCCAAAGTTGATTTAGGAAGTCAAAGAAGACATTGAAGAACTTGGTGGATGTATTATCCAAAAGAGAACAGGCACTAAGCTAGGATGTTAGAGAGGCATTTGCCCAAATACCAAACGTACCACCCAACTACAAATCAGAGTTGACAACACTTCCTCAGTTTTGTCACGAAGTAGCTCCCCATGCTAAGTTTGTAAACCCTAAAATAGATCTCCCAAATGGAAAGACTGAATGGTCAAACTTCCGTTAGCGTATAATAAAAATATCCAAAACGGTATGCAAAGAATTTTGAGACAGATGTAAGCTACTGGTGCTCAGTAGGATTATTTAAACGGGATTGTACTAAATTTAGAAAAGTGAACATTGAAACGTGATGTTCTATGGAGAGAATTTGTTTAAAGAATGCGAGCAAAACTACAACCACACATAGTAGAACAAGCTCCTACGTCACGAATATCTTGACCAATTCATGAACATACAGAACATCTTAAACTGGAAGACGCACGTGTCCCTCAATATAGATCTACGTAAGAAGAAACCATAAGGAAGATCAAACAAGTAAAAAGTCCATGTCAGCAGGTAGTAAAGCACAAACGAGAGAAACGGTCTGAATATACCTGTATGGAAGTGACAAAATGAGCAAAGAGCGAGAAAATATGAAGTGTGCTTAAACAGAATTGATATAGAATTTAAGAGATCATCCGGGCCGAATAGGGAAGCAACGTGACAAAATAAATGGATAGACAAACAGATAACAAACCTTGAAGAATTCCAGGCTAAGGTTGAGGGCATTGGTGGCGGATGAATATTCGGCACTCGCGACCATGCGAATCAATTGGAAATACTTAAGGGGTAAGTTTGTGCGGGGAACAAATGCTCCAAATTTATCAATGAAGGCACATATAGCGAGTTAATGTACGAACTTGTTGAAGATGTTCACAAATATACAAGACCTAGAGTTTGTTCAGAATTATGTAGAAAAGTCCAGCAGGTAGGTGTAAATACAGCCTACAGCGTGAACTCGATCATCAACGTCTCATCCAAAAAAAAAAAATATTTGACTTTATCTGCACTTATGACTGCTTTGGATTCACACATACATGAGATCGCCTTTGCCTCGCTGCGAGTGTAATAAAGTTTGCCAAATACCCGATCCCAACCGCATGTTGATCTTCTCGCGTAAAAATAAATATGTTACAGCAGACTGTAGCCAAGAGTAGCACGATCAGATTTTCTTCAGGTGCGTGCGGCATAGAATCCATCAATAAATACATTATACGAAGGATTTGTGTGGTCACTGTCAAAGACTATACCAATTGTATAGATGCCCATGTTCTGAAATTGCCATTGAATCGCAAACGTATGTGGTGAATATTTCACAGTCGTCAATAAGGCTAGTGTTATGATGACCTGGCCACATTTCAGAGGATAAACGATTCTTGCCAGTGGGATATCATGTCACGCCTGACATTGTGATAATTAATCTGTGCCACCGTCAGTGGCAGTTACGAAAGCAGGTCTGATAAGACAGACTTAGTTCCTCACCGGTAATGATTATTTTGCGTCTTGACCCACCGTTTAACCAGGTAATTTGATATCGATTATGTACCTCTGTATCTTCCATTCCATGATAATCTGCTGACCTATATTAGTTTTTCACGCCATTCACGAGGTGAATCTGCGGCGTGAAATGAAAACAATACAACAGAGACTGGCCTGACAAATAATAGCAAAAATGACAGTTGTCCGTGGACGTGTAAAGCCAAAACGCAGATTTAACGCGTGAAAACCCGTCAACGTGATATTACGGAACTTTGCTCGGTGACATTTATCATGGATTATTTCTGAATACACCACAAATCCCTCACTTCTCTGACCTTGTGCGCTGTACCCATTGGCAAGCAAGTGCCCACACGAGTTGTGTATTATATTAAAGGTGACGCCTTGTATCGATTAAAACAATTTGGATGGCAGTCGGTTCAGACGCTTCGTGATTGATTACGGCGAACTATCACACAAGCACCATCATCAAAGACAGTTCTAATCATATTGCCATCGACTGAACCGTAACAAACATTAACAAGGCCGATTATTGTCAGATTACGAGATTACAAATCTTGCCATGGGGAGTAGATTTTAACGGTATTAAGGAAACTCAATACATTCTAAACCATGGCCCAATGCTGAGAGATATCTTATCCAGCACTTGAAATGTCAGGTAATGCGCTGGTGGATCGTATCATTGAAATTTTCAGTAGTGATCATAACCGTCCAAGATCCTAATAAGTTAAAATTAGACTTACAAGTACAAAGCACTTCTAGGTTATACCTTCCCTGCGTGGAATCTTTGGAAGTGAAAGTAAAACTTGTGATAGAACAATGACAATTAGGATGTCAATGGCCAATTCGACAACAATTACGCCACGACGTTGTTCAAGAGTGCACGTTACCGCATCGATAGAAAAGAAATCAAATCCATTCAGGACAATGTGGTCTTGGCAAAGACGATTCTAGAATTTGCCTGAGACAGCTGAATACACGAGAACCGCTGTTCCGTACATAGTGTTTGTCCTGAATAAAACTGATCAGGCAAGTCAAAGAATAAATATATTCAGACGGCCTTAATATGTTGCTGATGATGCTGATACTAGTTGTAGGAATGTTAGGATTTCCTAACACAAATTTTAGTCTTAGATTTGAATTGCATCGGGCACAACTTCTTGGAGCTTCATTACAATTTTCGTGTGCTTTCCCCTCAGTCACATCTTTGGGTTTTGCAGAGATATTCGCAAGATAACTTGAAGCCAAGCGCACGGTCAACCTATTTCGTAAAATTAACCCCAACAATGTCATTTGACGCAATGCATATGTTCCTGGCGGCAATGTTGTGCAAGATGCATTGTATGCGAATATTAACCCCTTCAATGAGCACATAGTCACAACTGTTGTCCTTTACGGATTAGATGTTATATGCGTGAATGTCACCCCATATCTAGCAGAATATTTTCCATTCGCCTGAAAGCATATCCCTTTAACATCACAATTATTCAAGTCTATGCTCCAACTACTGATAATGATGACGAACGACATAGAGGAGTTTTTCACTAAACTCCAGAGTATAATAAACATGGTAAGTAAAAAAGACATCGTCATCAAAAAAGGAAACTGGAATGCCAAAACTGGCAAAGATGCCATAAAATACTGGGATAATCAGTGTGGACCTTCCTGCAATGAGTTTACCAATGAAAAAGGCAGGCGACTGCACGAGTACGCAACCTACAACAACTTAGCACTAGCCAAAATAAAGCTTCACGATGCTGAACATGGCACGCACCAAATGGAACCCATCATAACCAGATCGACTACAGACTGGCTCAAAACCGTTACCCATCTGGCATCAAAAGAGCAAAAACAAGAACGCTGCCAGGTGCTGATGTTGGGAGTGATCACGACCTCGTATGAACTTCCGAGTGAAGCTGAAGAAAATTAACAAGCCAAAGAAAATCAGGCTGAAATTTAACTTTGAACAGCTGAAGGAACCTAACATATGGAAGTCATTCCCATGAACAATTGGAAGACAATTTACTCCACTCCTTGTGATAGATGTTGATGTTAAAGTGATGACAGACACTTTCAACACTGTCATGACAACAGCTGCCAAGAACATCATTGGCCTCTATCGCCCAAAGAAAAGTCCTTGGGTTACAGAAGAGATTCTGAATCTGTGTGATGCCCGAAGAGACCTCTCAAACACCAGACACAACACAGTGGCAATAGAGTACCGAGAAATACACATAAATGTCAGAAAAGACACGACGAAAGCAAAAGAATTGGCAAAATTATACATAAATAGAGAGAAATCTGATAAAGAATAACAGCAAAATGTTATTCCAAATTGGGAAAGACCTCAACCAACAGAAACAGCCAAAAGTCAGTACCATTCAAGACGAAAATGGAAAATGCCTAACAGATCAAGTGACATTGCCGAACGATGGACTGAGTAGTGTAAAGAACTCTACAACCATCTGACTACAGGAAATCCAGACGTGCTTGAAGTTCCAGACTCTACAGATGATGATGATTTCCCCATTCTCAAAAAAGAGGTGGAGTCAACAATAAGAGCACTCAAGAATGTGAAGTCACCTGGAATAGACAACATCACAGTTGAACGTTACGCAAATGTAAGGGAATATGTGATAGAGCTACTAACAAACATCTGCAATAAGATCTGGCAGACAGACGAATGGCCAACACAGTGGACCCAGTCACTGATTATAACACTCCCCCAAAAAGCATAAGTAATCAAATATCCTTAGGCTAAGGTCTTCCATTGCCCATTGACATGTCCATTAACCAATATTGTTTGAGTCATGAAGGCAAAATCGATCAAACATTTTTGTGATTTGTTTGGCAATATGAACCTGCAGCGATGGTGCTACGCACATATGAAGTGGGCATCGTCAATTTGGATTCATCCAGAAGCCATGTCACTGGGCCTCATACCTGATGACACCGAAACATATTTTGCAATTTGACTCATATGAACTTACAACTCTATCGAGGTATTTAATTATTTATCCCAGGCACTGATGTACATGGACACCAGGATCACCTGCAGCTCTTTCATTTGACAATGCCAGTACAAACACGGTTGTGTTGCCTCAAATACGATCATTTTATCATTGAAGCGTTGCGTGGAATGCAGCACTCACAATTCCCATAAACGCTTATTGATTTCAGATTGAAGACTATGCGATATTATTATAGAACCATGTATATCAAAATTTAAGATCATCACTCTGCTCGACGACATGTTGCTGATGTGGATCTGTGCCAATTTAACATTAATGCTAATGTGTCCGAGTTTGTTATTCGTGTTATTGTTGGCCTTAATCGAGAAAAGCTTTCGTCGTTTTAAGACACATCTGGCAAACTGATAATGTCAAACGTGAAGATCGAATATATCATTGTCATGTTGACAAGCATCTTTGCAGTAAAGAATCTGGTTGGGATCGATGCCAACGGTAGAAATCCGTTGTGTCAGTTGCGTTTATCAAAGACTTAATGTCGATACAACCAATGGTGGGATGAAACAATAAGTGGATCACCAGATTGCAAACGTCCCGCACCACCACGTGAAGTAACGACTTGGAGACTCAAATTCAAATTGGTATTTGGACAGCAACTGGTGTCTATGGTGGCACTAGCAAGTTAATTTTAATGTGACTGTATTCCCGAGTGCACATATATTCTGAACTGCTTGCAGAATCACCAAGTAGTCTCAATATAATCGATAAATTGTACTCCGTAGCAATGGAGGAAAAGATAATTAGTGGATTGGCGGAAATTGAAATTCACAGAAAGTTACGAACATAAATATGAAATTGCGGATTTACAAAAAAAGGAAGTCAAATAAAAATATCAGTCTTCATAGAACCTGCTTATATTGATATCTGCCTTAAAACTTGACTCTCTTTCTACATCGATTTTCCTTTCCATAATCTGCAATTTCCGTCTATAAAGTCATACGACCATATTATATGGCTTGTTTTAGCCTTGAACTATTGTTCTATTCATAAAGGTCATCACTGACTATTTTGCATTTAACAAAACTGAAATTTCAAGAATTTTGCCTGCCGGGACACTTAGGTGAAAACCGGTGCAAAGAACTACATATTCCATACTTAAATAACATCCATGCATCAGATAAATAAATATTTTCAGTCATTATCCAACATATTTCTGGAAATTTTATATTGTATTGCGATTCCATATTTCGCTTTTGACGTGTGTGCCACATAGTGTCCATGTTTGAAAACGATAGTCGCTTGTATGCGATCTATATCTATGTTGTAAAGATGACAAATCTAAATCTTCCATGGAACAGAATTCCTAAAGTTGAATCGAGTTAAAGTTCAGTAAAAGTTTACTTTGTATCTACACTGTTCTGTAATTAACGAAGGGATGCATCGTAGAGTCACAAACATTGTATTTGTAGCTCTTTTCAGCAGTTTTGACCTGAACAAAACGTTGTCTCGGCAGGCAAAATTCGCTAAATTTGCATGTTTCCATCACCGTTACTGCAGTTTAAGTCAAAGATGGCTTGATGATCTAATAATATAATAGTAAAACAAGAGTATGGTACTGTGCCTTTAAGGACGGAGATAGGTCATCAGTGGAACGAAGTGTTAAGAAATTATTTACCTTCTCTCTTAAACATTATGATAGATAGTGTCCTATGTCACAAAGGTTCATATGAGTAAACTTGGGTATTTTTGAGCACGTGTTTTCAGTTGCATCAGCCCGTTTAGTTCACACTGATTAGCAGAAATGTCATTTAGGAAAAACCGTGTGTTTGCACTGTGAGCATCACATGGTGTAACAAATGACCCTTGAATATGAAAATTGCAGGTATAAATTTGGGGTTGGGGTGCATGAGCTTCTGCTATGAACTGCCATGGACTTCCCTGGTAAAGTGAGTTATATTCTTATGCTTTGTTTTCATATACGTATCCAAAAATAAGGATATTTTTCTTACTGACGTGTATTTGATTTGCAATGATTTTTGTACAGTAAATCGTTGATTGCGGCATTCAATTTGTATATAAAAAACTGTCCCCTGCCTCCTACTCATGTTCAAAGGGAACAGTTAAAGGAATAGGGAACTTACAGTTAAAGTTGTGGTTCTATTACTCATTCTGATACATATGATAAATTAAATAGTAGTTTGGGGCGACCCAGTTGCACCGAAATAAAATATACAATACATTATAGGGTAAGAATTGCGTGAGCGTTCCGATATGCATATTTGTCGAGTGGAAACGAGGCTGAATAAACGTGACGTCACAGGATCTTAGCAGCTATCGGCTCAGTGTTATGTTGATCCACTAGTGCTTGAGAGTAGGCCGATTATTAGTGTTTATATTAGAGTTTATTTTCCAAGAATCTCATCAAATGCCCCTCTGTGCAGTGTTTGGATGCATCAACAATTCGACTAGTACATTTTTCCGATTTATGAAAGACAAAATCCGACGAACGGCTTGGATCTATTACTGTCGCCATGACCCCGTGAGAGCTTTGAGCTGGTGACTCATAGACTTTGCAGTCTTCATTTTTCAAACGATCAGTATAAAAGTTCACCCACAAAGATGTGCAGAATTAAGATATTTAAATGACAGTCGAGGCTGAGGCCAACAGCAGTACCAGATATTATTCTAACCCTAGGACTGGGGTAAGATCTACCGACAGATCCGAGTGGTTCACAATTGTCAAACCGAAACTAGTAAGAAAAGCATATCACAAATTGCGGAATGCAGAGGTAAATAAATATGTTGTATGCACTCTAATTTCTATCAATGTCGTGAGCATAATAAAATTGAAGTATTTAAACAATAATACCTACATAAAATTGAGCTTTATTCATCTCAGATTCTCAAACATTATCACACCCCATCCCACCCCAAGTGCTGCAGAAATTGAATAATTGCGTATACTACTGTATATATTTCTGGAAAATATTTATCTCGGAAAGAGTTGTTCATGACGCTAACGTTAGAGTAACACTAATGTGTATTTAAAATAAAGTGGAATGCATAATTTCATGTTTTTCACTACTGGTATCACCCTAGAAATACGAGCCTTAGGCTACGACATAGGATAAATACTTCTTTGTGCCTCAACCTCAACTTCCTTTTCCCCTTTAGTGCGGTCATCATTGTAATTAATCAGTTGTTGTCATGTGACTACTCAAATGTTTCAAAGATACTGCAAATGCTTTTTCTTGTCAATAAAAATTGTATTTTTGTTCCTTCAGGTTCTACATCAAGCAATTCAAAGTTACAATGCAAATTATGTGCTTGATACACTTGCAAGTGCATGTGCCCTGGTAGGGGTGGATGATGCTGAACTCGGCATACAATTGTTTGTACCAATTCCTCAGGCCCAACCACAAAAAATAAAACAAAGTGTGAAGTTCAGGCTAAATTTGATCCCACAAGGACTCACAAAATTCAGGTTCGAGCTGCAAGATCAATAGCAATTCAGTCCAAGCTCCTAAAACCAAGAGAGGATTCAGATAATGAAAATGAACCAAGTAGTGAGGATGACACTGACCCTGATACACACCATGATTCAGAATATGAACCACATTCAGATACTGATGATGGAGAGGATAGTAACTTTAAAGATATGCATATGAACTTTAAGCTTGATAAGATATAAAACCAGAAGATCAGCAACATGTTCTTGTGTCCGAAGCTACTTTGGCAAAATTGATGAATGTATGTAGATCATGTTGTTTGCCCTCCCAGACATTATAGTCTGTACTTTGATAATACAGCTGTATCCACAGAGGCATACATGTTCATGAAAGGGGAATCTCGGTATCCACCACCGCTTACAGCATCATACTATACAAACAATTTTCAAAAAGATGAACTCATCATAAAGCAAAAATCATCCTTTTTGAAATCCAATAATTTTTATGGTGCAGCATATTTGAAGCCAACATATTCCTCTAAGGAAAAAGATTGTTTTAGTTTTGACAAAACACAGGATGGAAGCACTTTATGGCTGTGTCTGCCTAGTCAATTCCAAATCCATTTGATAAAACGTAGATATGCTATATGCCTTTATGTTCTGAAAATAAATATAGAAGACATGTAAGAGTAAATTCGAACAAGAGTTAAGATATTTCATCTTTCGTAAATTATGCTGAATTGTACTTTTAGTACTTAAGGTGAATTATGTTTGATATATTTATCTTTTATCAAATTATTTATACCAAACCTGCTATTCCTTTCTCAAAACAAAGAGTTATATTTATCGAGGCTATATATTGTTAAAAAAGTTTAGATATCACCCCAAAGAAAACAAAAAATAGGGTAGTCTTAAAAGAGAAAACTACATTTTCTTCTAGAAAAAACTGTATTCTTTTCATAAGTTCAAGACCATCAAAGCTTGATCATAATGGAATGCATCCTTCTGCAATAAATGTTGCCTACATGAGTTGTAATATGAAAACACTTTGAAGAAAATCTTGCAAATTGTTTGTTTTGTAAAATGTATAGGAAAATCTTATATAAAAATATCAACAGGAATTTTGAAGAAATTTGTGAAAGATTGGAAAAATTACTTGTGTAATTGGTTCATTATCATCCAAAGGTCCATGCTGTTCCAGGTATTCAAACAGGGATACTTCCAGCATGTGTCTGTTTAAGCAGTTTGCAATGAAACTTTCATGGAGGGTTATACATGTTAGGTCACCCTTTTTTTTTCTCAATCATCTCCACCTTTTGACATCATAAGGGCTCAATTGCCAAGTGAATCATTTGGCAACATCTACAATCACACCTGTAAGGAAAGAGCACAGCATAATTTTGACCATTCAAGAATGTTTAAAAATCACTTTCAACATTTTGTAAGCATTCAAAAGGAAAGATGCGGATTAGAAATAGCATGTTGATTTTGCATTTGAAATAAAGTTTGACAAAACAACATTATTCCTTAGTGCATTTATGTTGCCCTGCAAATTTTAGAGTAAGCATTGTCAAGTCAATGTGATATTATGAGTCGAATTGTATTTAATAGATTAATATTCAGTGTAATTTGTGATAACATTAAACCTGGGATTATAATGTTTATAGATGCATCATTCAAGCGGCGAACATCGAACAGGCAGGACCGGGACAGCGCTGATTGTGAACATGAAAGTACAGCGGATAAATGTTAACCAGTAGGAGTGTCAACAAAAAAAGAAGAAGGCACCCATAGGAGTAACAAGGTTTGCTTAAATTAGCGCTCGTCAATAATGATGTAGTAATACCACCGTTGGAACTCAGTCACTACTCGCTGTATATTCTCCAGCAAGCTGAACAAGGGAACATGGCGGCTGCCACGAGGCAATCCAAGATGGCGTCCAAGCACGAGGTCGAGAACTCTCCCAAGGCATGGTTCAAAAATCAAGGAGCCTTTGGTATAAGAACCGGACCCCGAAAAATACCAGCTGAAGATGTAATAATGATCTGCCTGTATAGCAAAAACTTTTTCGCCTTTGCCATGTTCGTTTGCCTGGATAATAGGGGACTCATTTGGTTACGAGTACCCCTTTTTGAACAACTTTCCGTGGCCCTAAAAACACTAATTAGACCTTATTGGTATTGCCTCCGGCAAAATTTAAAACCAAAATTACCTACCATTGACTACACAATTATATGTCGTTTAGACATTTTAACTTCTAAATTTGTTAGGGACTTATTATATGTACGCTTATGTACTAGTTAATTCGGACAGTAGGAATGTAATGTAACAATTCTTCAACTCAAATATTAGATTAATTGCACAGGTGGTTTACACAATATTGGATATTAAGCTGTCCATTAGTATAACTGGACTGAATTTGAAATAAGTATGACCCTTCCGTTTCAGGTGTGGACTGCGTTCGTGGCCTTGCTGTCTTGCTGTTTGCGTGCTCTGGTGTGTGCTGCTGTGTCGTCGCCCTCCTGGACCTGGGCCCTTGCCTCCTTTTCTACTTCCGACTCATCAAAATTACTAGCGAAATGAGAAAACATTTTCCCTCGCTACCAATACTCCCGATTGGTCGATATCGATAGGGGTGGGTGTGTGTAGGTACTATTCCTACCCACCCCATGGGCTTACATTTTCCTGATAGTTACTTTTTAGTAATTCAGGAAACGCCCATTTAATTTATAGTTCATTTAAGCACTTAAACACCTGTGGGGAAGGAATAGCGACCCCTCCCTAAGGGTATTTAAATGGCTACGAACATCGTAGCTATAAAAGTTGCCCATATGCCCCTAGTGGGCGGCGGCAACTATAAAACACCAATTACTACTACTATGTTTATAGATGGCAGGAGTTAATCGTTGGTGTGTACTGACATTCACTTTCATAGTTCTGTAGCATGCAACCCGGTCTAGATCTTACACAGGACTGACTAAAACAGTCTATTCCTAATTAATTTAAGCCACATAGAGCTTTACCGTTACTCCAAAAACTAGGTGTGGGAGGAAACCAGCCCAGCTGATGACAGATAGAAGAGAGCGGGTTCTGAAACCGAGATTGAATTACCAAACAGGACCGATAAGCGTGCCCAAATAAACCTGCAAACCAGTGAGGACTGGTTAACATAGAAGGGACTAACATAAGGACACATACGCGTGATTCATACTAAATACCACAGGGGAGAACTTGCAGTAAATGACCAGGCAATAGAGCAATAAATACAAAATAATTGGCACACACGGCAAAGATACCTTGTTACAAATTACCCACGCCTCCGAATAAGTGTGTCCTCACACTAAAGCTACTATGTATTTAGATTTTTCTTATAAAACTGCAAAAATATATCTGACATGACTAGATACCATAAACGAAAAATCGTTGCGATTAAAATTCTTTCCATTTTTAGCATAAGCAAATTCTATTATATAATTTGAGAGTTCTAAATGCATAGTCACACACCGTACATACAGCCGAATATTACAGGTAAGCCCTATTTTAGCTTAATGGCCTTTACTGCCAGCACTTTTTACTTTTTAAATCTCCACAACTGAAGTTCATAGTCTCATACGAATTTTGGAATTAAAGTTTCTCTCTAAAATGCATATTCCTTCCACCAGCTCGGGCGTCGCCTTTGGCGTCCACTCTGGGTCGTTGGTAACGGGTGTTCCGACGCGGTACTTTCCATAGGGTACGGCCAAGGTATATTCTTAATTCTGGATGGATCATCGCGATTATTGTAGCCAGCATCGTCATGCTCATCGATATCATCATCACTATGATGCATATCGCCATTGTCATCGTTATCTCGGACTTTACAGGATTTCATTCTGTCCACATGAATCTCTTGCGGTTTGCCCCTATATCCACACTTTACGCGGTATGTCACATCACTGAGCCGTTTAACGACTTGAAACGGTCCCTTCCACCAAGACTGCAGTTTACTTGACAGTCCTGTTTTTCTCTGAGGAGTGTAAACCCAAACCGAATCACCTGGTTTGAACTGTTCCCATTTCAATCGACTGTCGTAGAATCTCTTCTGGCGTAACATACTTTGGTTAAGGTGGTTCCTTGCAAATTGATGAGCTAAACGCATGGTCTTCGAAAGGTTTCAACCCAGGCATTTCGAGAATATGTATCTGGTGGCCTTCCAAATTGAATATCGAGTGGAACGGTCACTTCCCTACCCAGCATCAAAAAGTTTGGAGTGAAATTCGTAGACTCTTGGACAGCTGCGCGATACGCCATTGTCAAATATGGCAAGTGTTCATCCCAGTTATCCTGATGTTCATTTACATATGCAGAAAGCATCACAGCAAGCGTTCTGTTGAACCTTTCAACCATTCCATCACTCTGTGGGTGGTAAGCAGTTGTCCTGGTCTTTTCGATACCCAGTAATCTGCACATTTCTTGGAAAATTTCAGATTAGAATTTTGTCCCTTTATCGGAATGAATTTGACGCAGCACGCCGAATCTGCATATTATCTCTTCAACAAGTACACTAGCTACAGCTATGGCATCCTGATTAGGCAGTGCAAACGCCTCTGTCCATTTAGTAAAATAGTCTCCAATTACTAGAATATATTTATTTCCAATCGAAGTTTCTGGCAACGGTCCCATAATATCCAATGCTATTCTATCCATTGGACTTCCTGACTTGTAGAGTTGCATCGGGGCTCTTCTCTTCTTGCCTGGGGACGTTTTTCTTGCACATGTTTCACATGTACTACACCAGTCCCTAACATCATGTTGTAGTCCAACCCAATAATATCCTTGTCTGATTTTATTAAGGGTTTCCGAAATCCCTAGGTGGCCTCTCGTTTTACTATCATGAGAAAGCTTCAATACACTTTTCCTGAGTTCATAGGGGACAATGGCTTGATGACGTCCCGCTTTACCATCGCATGTTTGGTATCTCCGGCACAATATTCCATTGTGCAACTCAAGTCGGTCCCATTGAGCCCATAAACTCTTAACTTCATTGCTTTGGCCTGATACTTCATTCCAGCATGGTCTTACGCCACCAGTCACCCACTGCCTAACTATGGATAGGTCATTATCGGCGTGCTGAGATTCCTTCAGCTTTGACACCGAATCAGCCGATGGATGCGTACCGTTATTATGATTTTTGGAACATAAGGTACTCACAGCAACTTTTTGTAGTGCGTTTTGTTTTTCTTTGTTTCCCGTGTTTTCAACATTCCTTTGTCTCCCGCATTGTCGACATGGCTTTCTTGATAATGCATCCGCATTTCTATGACGCAAACCCGGTCGATGTTGGATTTCAAAGTCATACTGAGCCAGCATCTCCAGCCATCTGGCCAGTTGACCTTCTGGGTCCTTTAACGTCATTAACCAACGCAATGCACTGTGGTCAGTCAGAATGAGAAATCTTTTCCCATACAAGTATGGCTTGAAATGTTTCACAAAGTACACTACAGCAAGTAATTCTTTCCGTGTCACACAATAGGATCGCTCTTATTTTGACAGTGTCCTACTTCCATATGCCACGACGTTTTCGCGACCTTGGTGAACTTGGGAAATTACTGCACCTATTCCATTTTCACTAGCATCAGTATCCAAAATGAATTGTTTTGTTATGTCAGGGTAAGCGAGTATTGGTGCTGTTGTTAACTTAGCTTTTAGCATTTCAAACGCTTCTCCGCACTCCTTAGTCCATTTAAACGCCCTCCCTGACTCTGTCAATTTATGTAGACAACTAGCTATTGACGAAAAGTCTTTCATGAATCTCCTATAGTAGGAACAAAGCCCCAGGAAGCTGCGAAGCTCCTTTGGTGTAGGCCAAGACTTCACTGCCTCGATTTTTTTAGGGTCAGTTTTAATTCCCTCTTCGGACACGATATGCCCTAAGAATGCCACTTCGTGTGCAAACAAGTGACACTTGGAAGGTTTAAGTTTAAGGCCTGCCTGTTGCAATCGAGTGAAAACTTCCTGTAGACGGCTTAGCTCCTCGCCGAAAGTTTTACCGAAAATAATTATATCATCTAAATATATCAGACACGTTTTCCATTGTAAACCTGCTAAAATAGTTTCCATCAGTCTTTCGAAGGTGGAACCTGAATTGCATAATCCAAAAGGCATTACGCGAAACTGATATAATCAATTTGGTGTTACAAAAGCTGTTTTGGGTTTATCTTGGTCTTCCATTTCTACTTGCCAATATCCACTCATCAAATCAAGGGTAGAAAACAACGATACACCTGAAAGGCTATCTAATGAGTCGTCTATACGTCGTAGGGGTACGCGTCCTTCACAGTCAGTTGATTGAATACTCTATAGTCCACACAAAAACGAGTCGTTCCATCCTTTTTACGTACCAGCACTATGGGCGAGGCCCAGGGGCTTAATGACGGCTCTATAATGCCTTGAGTTAACATACTCTCAACATGGTCTTCAATTTCATCTCTTGAGTGAATCGAAATTCTTCGGAGTGGTTGTTTTACTGGTCTTGCATCCCCCGTATTTATCTTGTGACGTATTTGATTGGTTCTGCCCAGGTCATCTTTTGAGTTAGCAAATAAACCCGAGAACGTACATAGAAGTTGGTCCACTTTCTTGCGTTGGGCCGACGTAAGACCCATTTTCGTTTCTTGAGATAACTTTTTCAGGTGTTCAGGCATTTGGATGGTTTTCACTTGAGCCAATGATTCTCCAGAAAAATCATCAACATCATCGTCATCCACCGGTATATAACGACCCATAATAGTTCCAGCATGGACGACTTTTGTTTCGTCGGTAACATTCATGACCCTTAGAGGTGTGACATTGTCGGATGTAGCGCTAATAAGTACTTTTCCTACTAGAAGCTGCTTATTTTCAACAAATCGTTCTTCTGGTTCCACGATCCCGGTCGAACCGTACGAGTGACTATTCCCTACCGTTTGTAATTTACACGGAACGTTCATTTCGTGCCTTGCAGTATCGTCATTGTCTCTGATAACACAACTCTAGCGCATTCCATCGAAATTGATTTAATCACCTCGTATGATAAAACGGCGTCCCCTATCTTCAAACTGTGATTCACAAAATCAATCTCGCTTCCTACTTTTTCGAGGAAATCCAATCCTAACACTCCTTCTACTGTCAAACCGATCTTTGCAACGATAACGCAGTGCTCTTGACGTTTACCCCCGAATGACAAGGTACATTTTCCTTTTCCGACTACTTCTAGCGGTTTCCCATCTGCACATAGAACATTCCCAGTAACCTCATATAACCGAGGTCGATCATCTGGTGCCATCCTCTCGTAGACACCTTTTGCTATCATAGTAATCGTAGCACCTGTGTCTATTAAGAATTTGACGCCTATTCCATGTACAGATCCCTGGAGGTACATCCCCGCATCCGTTATCATTGCTTCTCCAGTTATATTCCTAGGCCTGGAATCAAGGTCCCACCGCTGGCCCTTGGGGTGGGCCCATCCTAGTTTTCCGACAGTTTGGGCTTACTTTTTGGACAGACTCTTTTGAAATGCCCTATTTCTCCGCACTTGTAACAAATAGGTCTTCCCTTCGTTCCGTTTTTCCCTGCAGATTTTGCCGTCAAATCCTTTAGTAGTGTCTTGAGTTCCGCAACTTCTCTCTTAAGTTCCTGGATATCACTTAACCCTGCTTCAGACGTTGTCACGGTTCGTGCATACCTCTCTAAATCCTTTCGCTGAAACTCGGCTCTATTAAAGGCTTCGAGTTCTACTCCAACCTGAATTGCTTCATCAAAGGTTTTAGGGCGTGCCTGTTGTATTCTTAACCAAAGTTCGATGTCCGTTAAAGAATCGATAAATTGCTCCTTCTACAGTGTTTCGAGTAATTCTTCTGGCGCCTTGGGATATGCTTGGGAAGCGAGTCGGCGTATCGCTTGTCCCAATTCTGGAAGTGTTTCATGTTCCCTTCTTTTGCGGCTTTTTAGCTGAACTCTGTAAATTTCCGTTTGGTTCTTTGGCGCGAACCTTCTTTCTAGCGAATCCATGAGCTTGTCATAATCCGGAGTTCCAGATCCCAGTAGCTGTTGAGCCTGACCCCTGAGACTCACTGCTAGAAAAAGCCCTTTCTCTTCTTGAGTCCATTTATTTATGCCGGCACACGTACTAAAATGCGCTTGAAAGTCCATTAGTGGTGTGGTGCCGTCGAACGTTTGTGGCGTTACAAGTTTCAGCTTATTTTGTTCCGAAAATTCTAATCTTCTTTGAGGAGCATGATTTCTTTTTCGGGGTCTCGATGGCATCATTTGATGTTGATTCTAAGAGTCCTTCGCGTACTTTCTTCTATTTCACATTCCAGTTGCTGAATTTCACGATTAATTCTTTCTTGCGCATCCATCATTGATGAGACTGTCTGTGATTGCGCCATTTTAATTTATTCATACGATTTTCCAGGGTTTGCAGCTACTTCACGAAAAACAAATAATCCCACCGCTGCCACCAAATTGTGTAGCATGCAACCCGGTCTAGATCTTACACAGGACTGACTAAAACAGTCTATTCCTAATTAATTTAAGCCACATAGAGCTTTACCGTTATTCCAAAAACTAGGTGTGGGAGGAAACCAGCCCAGCTGATGACAGATAGAAGAGAGCGGGTTCTGAAACCGAGATTGAATTACCAAACAGGACCGATAAGCGTGCCCAAATAAACCTGCAAACCAGTGAGGACTGGTTAACATAGAAGGGACTAACATAAGGACACATACGCGTGATTCATACTAAATACCACAGGGGAGAACTTGCAGTAAATGACCAGGCAATAGAGCAATAAATACAAAATAATTGGCACACACGGCAAAGATACCTTGCTACAGTTCTGTATTCTGCATGGGCTTTTGTCCTTTATTTGAAAAAGAAAACATATTTCACTGAGTGAAGGAGTAAATGTAGTTGAAGTTCAAAATAATGAACAACAACAAAAGTATGTGTGTTTCCAGTGTACAGCACGTCACTATTTCCACTAGATTAAGTGTTATGAAACAATGCAGCAATTATAAATTTACAAAATATATGTGGCTTTCATTGCTTTAAAAATTATGAAAACATTGCTAATTAATATCTTTAAAATGTTTAATTTAGCAAGACATAAAGACAAAAATACAGCTTTACGAGCATCTGCTTTGATAACTCGCACTATCGGTAATCTTTAAAAGTTTCAGGCAATCGAGGGAGGATTATCGAAATTTGGGTGCACCAAAGCTTGCATATTTATACACACTGGAGTTGACAAAGTTTCATTTTCAGTTAGTGAAATGTAACGTGCGTTCTGCTCATTTTTATATATACAGTATATGAAATGCCTGCTACAAGTATAAATCGTTACAAACCATTGTGTTTTCTCGAGTCGTCCTTCTTCGCTCTGCAAACTATCCTCATCATTCCGACAGTGACATTCGAAGAACATGACGCCGTGTCATCACTACATTCTTTGTTGTAAGTCTTCAAACGTGGCTCAAGCTGATACGGTAAATTGTTCACGCTTAAAGATAAGTAGGGGAAATCGTTCTCGCAATTTTCCATGATGCAAAAGGGAAAGAAATTATCTGAATCATGCTAGTAACCATTGGAGTATGCTATGTTGACTGTTAGCAATAGATCCTGTGACGTCACTACCAACCACGTGATACGTATCTAATTATCTCTCAAGGCACTTTCGCGGATAACCAAATAATTCCTTGCAGTAACTAAATGGCCCGAGAACGGTGTAAGGGAGTTATATAAAATATAATTTTGAACGACAGGCAATCAGATAATATAAAACCAACTTGTAGATTCCCTATTCCTTTAAAAAGCCGGAAAAAGAGGCACAATGGGAATGATCTCGGATTTTGCTGTTGTAACGATGAGTATGCACTCCGCCAGAGACAAATCACCAAGCACGTCAAATTCCGAGGTTTTTAAAGGTCAAGCTTGACAATGCTCGCTAGCAAAGTTCACAATTATGTTCCTCTGTAGTCTCTACATTTGTCTTTGAGGACTGAGCAGTCCATTGTAGAAATTAAATTGTAGATTAGAAATGCCCACTCTATTTCCATCTTCCAAACCCAATATATCCAGTGGCTTCTGAGATGCTGCTGAAATAAATAAATTCCTTATATGAGGGCCTAAAGGTAGATTAGTTCTTAGCTAATTATGTTACCCTCTTTAAATAAAGTCATTATTATTATTATTATTGTATGCAAATCCTAATAAGTTAATCTAATTAATTAGGTTCAATGAACTTCAAGGCGATGTTCTTGTCATAGGTTATCAGCATATTCTTGCGACACAACTGGCCATACACCACAATTAATTTTACTATATGTTCTCTACATATATTTCTCAGCACTGACCTTTCCACAGTGTGACAATCAAAACAAATCATATGAAAATCTAAAATACCCCCAAAGATGACTTCACAGTGAAATTCTTGTCAAGGATTGACCGGCATTTTTTTGAGCTGCTGCACTGTAAACATAACAGCATGTACACAGACAACATATTTCACTTCCGGATCATTAACAAGGCCTTATTACTCCATGTGCACTGTCGCCAAATTACACACTGACAACCACTCTCTCTGCTTCTATTCTCAAGAATAAACAATTACCTTTAAATCCCTACCAAATATGCATCAATATAACTCTTCTATCACCACCAAAATGAGAGAGGAAAAAATGTTTTAAAAATAGACTGGAACTACATTCGTGGGTACTGAACTGGAAGTATTAATTGTGATGTGATTCCTGACAGGCTCAACTTGTTGGGGCAAATTTTAGTAAAACTTTTATATTTGAATGCCACACCTATTTGAACTTTATACATGAAGTCTTTTTGAATTTCCTTGCATACAAGACATGTGACACCTGCTGTAAAGTGTGTAGTGCTGGTGTTCCACAGGGTGCAAATGCTGATCTATGTGCTATTGAGAAACCAAAACTAAATTTGCTATATCTTCCTTAATTATAGGACTTTTTCAATGCTGTAAAAACCTAATTGTACTACAAGATAAGGCCTGTCTGAAAATATGTTTAAAGTTTATACATTTTGATCAAATAAAATTTTATTGGAAATTTAAATAAACATTTAAATTTATAAACTAAATTTTATTGAAAAATTAAATTTTCATAAAAGTTTGAAAACAGATTTTGTCAAAGTTTAGACAGAAAAGTTGATCAATCAATGGTCTTTAAAATAAATGGTGGTTTGGGTCTGTGTAACTGAGAACATTTTTCCCAGGGGTAATGAAGTAGCATGACTCATAGTGATTTTGGCAACAAACCGCAATATGCCTGTCAAGGTGCATATAGGTGTACACACTAAAGAAGCAACAACAGGTGCTATGTTCCATATTTATTATGTCAGGTATTTAGGCAGTTATTTGAGTAGCTAATAGTGCACTCAGATTTAAACATCTGATGGGACCACTACCATGTTTTATAGGAAAATTGCATTACATTTCAGTGTCGATAACTACAAAAAGCAACAATAAGATAGGAAAATACAGTTTTTAGGCAGGCTTTACCTTATTGAACAATGGTGCTAATCTCTCTCATGAAGATTTTAGCCAAGTCCTTGAGGTGCTGTATATTAGTATGGTGATATCATGATCACTTATGGCAGTACACTGCATATGTCCTTATGAAACCTTGCTATCACCACCAGACTACTGGAGAGCTTCCAAGCTGATCCACCACTAACACTTTGTTCCAGATACCAGCCTAGACCTGAAAAGATATAAAATGTTTCGCTTATATCTAGAAAACAGTAAGATGTATGCAAATGAAGTTAAAATGTGTTAGATATAATGATTTCCAAATAACATTCAGGCTCCAAGCATAGGAAATAAATATTAAATTTGACAGAGTGACACTCAGAAATGTGAAGTAATAGTCATGTATTAAAGTAATAAATTCATCCTAAAAGTATATGAAGTTTCTATAAGCATATCTGGTCATTTACAGGTTAAATAACTAATCAGGTAGACTATGCATCACAAACTTTAAGGAAATGCAGGGACGGTGAGGTTTGATCATTGATGGAAACATTAGTACATGCCAGTATACAGGAAAGTAAAGCGACAATGTAGTAAAAAAGAATATATTACTATAAGCAATCTTATTCATGCGGGAAATAATAATTCTGGATATTGCAAGAGAATACAGCCAAATGTGGCCACACGTATCAACTACAGGTACCAATACATCCTATATCATAAACTAAATGTGAAATTCTGATCCCCAAAACTTGTAAACAAGAATGGAAATTTGCATATGTGGGACATATACAATGTAATTGTCATGATCAAATGTGCAAAAATAATTCCAATGATCTGTTTGAACATTTAAAGTGTATTTTTAAGGGTGTTTGATACCAATTATTAACCTCAATGGTTCAATAGAATCAGATATCAGCTGATATTACAATACCGCACTCTATCCAAGTACTGAATTGAAATATGTTACCATACATGGGCATATTAATGAAGAAAATAAGATTTTGGGATACATTTAGATTCACTGTAGGTACAATGTCAGCCTATATGATATACTGAATGTGAACTTTGGATCCGAAACATTCTAAAATATGTGAATATTTGTTCATGTGGGATATGAACTGGAAGTATTAATTGTGATGTGAATCCAACTGTAAACAAAGCCGATTTCACTTCCGGATCAACACGAATGCCTTATCCGTTGTTTTCACGTGACGTCACAAAACGTGTGTACTTCCATATCAGCCATTTTGAGTCCCTATCCCACATAAGTTTCATTTTGTGAGTAAGAATATAAAAACATCACATTCTGTTGTGCATGTCAACCTCACGAGATCGAATCGCGTGACTTTTTTGCGTGTTTTCTTCAAGTAAAATATTTATATTTCAAACATATTTGTTATTCTTTCCTAAACAAATAGATCGATCAATAAACAAACGCATAAACAAATGGATATACAACCAGGTAGAAACATGTAATGATTTTCGATTTTCACGGCGTTAAATCAAGCATTTGATTATCGTTAAAGTTTAAAAGCCAATTGTTTATATACAATTTCATATTTCTAAAAGCATTTGAGGAAAACATCGTTTTGACATTCGAAACAACGTAATGTTCCGTCAGACATGTGTTTCGTTTGAAGATGAAACTTCTTTGACCGGTTATCGCTTTCATCTAGTATAAGCCTACGTCCACCATCCCCTAGACAAATACAATATTTGAATATACTAATTAAATTGGTTTCTCAAATATTCTATGGCACAAACACATGTTGGCGCGAAAATATATTTGTACATAAAAGTTCTAGCATAAAATACATGCTATGAAATTTTAATTCGTGACTGATATTGTATCCAGAAAATCATGATCTGGAAATACTCTTTCAAGATGACAAGCTTAGGGATATGATACGAATGACTTTTTAAAAATGTCAATAATGTCTGTTTGTAAACAACAACAAAAAGTGCATTTGTTAGATATCAATAATATACACGATTACGGTTCTACTTTACTATTCTGTCTTTCGATATAAGCAAGGGAACTTCCAGCTTTATTTTTATTTTTGTGCTATAGTGCACATAATTTCAAGTATAATCTATGTACTGTGTCGAAGAAGTAAATATCCTTATCGATAGTTATCGATAGTTAAATCAGATTATTATTCTTGAATATACATAATGACTAATGGTATAACGGTACCAATTGCGCAAGTCCATGTGGGTGTGGCTTAAGTTGTTGCAATCAGAAATAAACAACAACACAAGCTTTGATTGGTGGATTATGTAAGAGTTGTACTTTCTGTTAGGCTTAAAAAATACTTTAGCCTTTTGGCAACATACAGATCATATTTTGTATTTTTTATGATTTTTTGAAAATGTCATAGACATGACTGAAAATAGGTATGTTGTGACTAGATAACTCATACCCCTGTCTAGTTCTAGCAGAGTTATCTCTCTTAAATGCAATGGAGTACCTGGTTTTGTCAACCTAACATTGTTCTCTATAAAAGTGTGTGAGATGCACGCTAAATTAGGATAGAAAATATATTTATCTATCCAAATATTAGCATTGAGGTCTATGGAAAAACAATTGGTACCGTGATACCTAATGTTGACAACGGTTTGTTAGCGACTCAAAATGGCGGCAGAATGTGCGCGCGCGTTGAATTGTGGGTATTTGCGTACTTAATCGTGACGTCTATGAAAACAAACAATTACTCACTGTGCACTGTCGCCAATATACATCACAACACTGATATGTAGAATAAACACTTACCATTAAATTACTACTAAGAATACACAAATTAAAAGTGTGTGTCATCAACATCGGGGTGGGGGGTGGGATAATGCTTTTAAAATAGACTGTGTCTAAATTAATTGTGATTATAATCCTGATTCGTTTCGCAAATTATAGTTTAAATGCTTAGCGGGCACCAGTCTACACAAAATTTGCTGAGCTGTGTTCCGTGCGATTAACGTCGAATTTGCTAACGATGAGACGACATATGATAACTAGCTGACTTTTAGAAACAAAATATTTCTGATCCATTTCCTGTTTTGGTAAGATCTGAAAATAAATTGTATAAATCATCGATGTCATATATAACAAGTATATCTATTATTTTAAGTAATTAACCCTCTAAAAGAGTCTAAGGATACAGAGCAATGTAGTAGATCAGTCCATAGCTTCAACCGTATCAAGGCTATAGGATTGCCAACCACTGTGTTATAGAAATAGTTGTCAATTGTTTGTAAAAGCATCTGGTATGTTTTGTTGTTTTGTTTTGAATCCATGTTTGTCCTTCAGACATTTTTTGTAAGGTGGGGGTGGGAATCACCCCAACTATGCTATAAAGGTACAAGCTCAAGTATGCTATAATTTATAGAGAAGACTAATCCTTACTCAAAATTCCACAAGTCATAGCCCCAGTTGCATGTGCCTGAAAGTTCTTTTACTATTGACACAGCATTGAAAATTTAAATTGAGTGGCCAATCGGTCTAAAGCGCTCTCCGTTACGGATCACTGCCATCTCACCTCTGACTGCGTGGGTTTGAGTCTCAGATTCGGACAATTTGGGTATGTGAGAATGCTTGCCAGTAGCTTCTCGTGGGTCGGTGGTTTTTTCTGGGGGATTTCTCCGGGTTCTTCATCCACCATTATTACTTCACACCATGTATAGTGCTGAAAATGGCGTTAAACCATAGAAAAACAAGAACAATGAAAATTGATGTAGGGGGCCCCAAGTGGTCTAAAGCAATCTACGTTATGGATCACTGCCATCTCACCTCTGTCTGTGGGTTTGAATCTCATGCGGCCAATGTGGGTATGTGAGAAAGCTTGCCAGTCACCCATTGTTCAATTGCCTTATCAATGTCCTCATATCAAGCATTGCCCTATCGAAGCCCTCCTTAGCCGATCAGCAGCATTGATGTGTCATTATTTGAAGCCTGCTTTTGTTTATACATCATTTGCTCAGAGAACTTTTTTTCAGACAAAAGCCCAAACTGGAAAAAACAATTGCTGGTTTTGATATAAGTTAACTCACCACATTTTGTACTGTCTTGTGTTTTGATACCCACCCCCTTTAATGATTGGTAGCTTATACTTGTGCTGTTATTTATACAATAATTTTCATTCACATCCAGTTCAGAGGGGGTCTAATGAGATTTCCAACAATTTCTGCACGTTCTGTTGGTCAGTTGTAGCATACACCTCTACGCTTGCAATTTTTAACTGCTTGAAATTAACTCTGTCCTTTCCTATGCATGATGCCCTTACCACATATGTATACATGCCAACCATTATGCTTTTGGCACAATCATTACGCTTTTTTGCACTAAATTATGCGTTACGCATAAACGTACATGGATTATGCTTGTTCGTTATATCCATCTTCGCAAAAAAAAATCAATTATTTGTTTTCTCGTTTGTATTAGCATTCCATTAATCCCACAGACCATATTTTAGAAGACGGCTTTTACGTAACTACAATGAAAGACTACGGTTGTCTGCGGACTTGCGCGTGCATTTTTAAAACAGTATCATGTTCTATTTATAGCAAATCTTGTTCTACTTTAAAACTTTCAACCTCAAATTCTTTTTGTACCATCTGGATGGCTTAGGTCTGAGAGAAAAGACTGGTTTTTTCATTTTAATCTTCACACGCAGATACTTTGTTCTAATTCATATTTACTGCAGAACCAGTCCAAAGGTATTTGGCGCTAAAAATTATATTTTATTTTATTCAATGCATATGTGAGATCAAAAATATCTCCTTTAAAAAATTTCACGGATGGATTAGATAAAGGCAACAAAAACAAAAAAAGAATCCTCTAAATATCAAGACACGTGCAGCATCACATGACATCTATTTCCGGCAATGTGGAAAGAATTTTAATATTTGGTGATAAAAGTCTTAAGATGGATTCTAGTCGATGTGTGTGTAAAGCTAAAGGTGCTACATATGAAAACTTTATACATTAAGGGATGCTAAAAAATGAGAGGGGCAAATAAATCATTGTTTATTGAAATTTTAACATGTTATAATATATGGATTACGCTTTTTCTGCCTGGATTATGCTTTTTGACCACTGGGAATATGCTTTTTCTTTGTCAGGGGTTGACATGTATGCATATGCGTTTGGCTTAACCCCCATCCATACGTACATGCTATATGGACGACCCTTAAAGTCCCCCATTGTTGCTGTTTCTGTTGTAGGGTTGAATGTCATTTTTCACGACATAATAGGCTATACATGGTGGCCAGTATTAATGGTGGAGGAAGAATCCTGGCATGCTTTCTCACATACCCACATTGTCTGAATCTGAGACTCTAACCCATGCAAACAGAGGTGAGATGGTAGTGATCCGTAACGAACAGAGCTTTAGATCACTGGGCCACTTTGGGCCCCAAAGGTCCTCTTTGAAGGACCAAGCAAATGCATGTTTGATATTGCTGCAGCAACATAAAATAATTGTAGAATACTGAGATATCATTATTTTGTTTAGTACATGTATATATACAGAGCAATCAGTGCGTTCAGTGTAATCAGTTTTTCTTTTAGTTTCAATAACACTTTGTGGTACATGTTTTCAAAAAGATAAACTTATTGCCATGGTCTGGTCGATTGTAGCTAATCGGGTTGCATGAATATATGGGTTATCCTACAGCATACAGTAGTACTAAGGCCTGATATCAGCAGAAGTGGATTTGGATATAAAAATGCCATGCTAGGATGGTTTGTCAGTATGAACAATGGCTTTATTTATGTAATAATATTATAGTTTCCCGAGCAATTTTTTATCCAAGTTTGCAGCTTCCCGTTATGGTATCTTTTAATTTCCCCACTCAAAACCCAAGAATTTAGTTTCTAATCAAACAGCCAAAAATGTTGTTGCCCATAAAACCACCAGATGGTATATTTTGTTGCCAATAAGGAAAACAAATTGCAATTTGTGACGCTGTTGAAGCCCAGCATGTTCCTTGCAATACTCTGGCCATATGTCAGCACCAGCACATAATGATATAACATTGGACTGGTAAGATAATTTGTCAATTTAAATGAACGATTTATGGCAACAAATATAATTCAGTGCATTTTACATCCAAGCATGCATTTTTCTTTCATGGTGTCTTTGAATTTCTCCAGTGCAATCCCTGATGTTCAAATATCATACATGCAAAATAAAAACCACATTGCTGTTTTTAAATGCAGACAATACATCCATTAACGGCCATAAAAAGACAAAAATAAGTTAAACTTATTTTACGTATCCACTTACTTGACTTTTATAATAAACTCCAGATCTGTTTGGGCAAACTCTAGCATGCCAGATGCTTATTTATGGGCAAGTCTTAGTGGGTGTTTTTTTACCTGTATATACATGTCTTTTCTGATTTTGCTATAATTCTAAATTGTATCTGCATTCTATGTATCTATGTCATATTGCTTAATTACATTTCATTTTTGTTTTTTTTGATAACCTTAATGATAATCATTAACATATGATTTTAAGGTACCAACAGAAATGAAAAGCTAAGAATCAATCGTATGAATATGATGTACTTTCCTTAAATACATTATCTTCTTGATTTACTTATTGTTACATATACCGTGTATTTGATTTAAGTCATCTATTTCTGTTTTAATTGTTTGTTAGTCATTCAAATTTGACATTTTAAGTTGAGATTCATTCATTGGGAGATATTTTTTTTATAAAGTGGGATGACCTGTACTCTACGAATAAACACCAGATGTTGACCTCATTTCTGACCCGGCTTCAGAGTTGTAAACAAGCTTTTAAAAATGATTGGTTGATTCAATTATGGAGCTTTGTTATAAAAATCTTTCTATTATTAGTTCTTTAGAATAAAAATAACTGATTCTCATCTGGGTCATACGGTGTATTAAGTGTAATGTTTTTAGTTATTTTAAATTACTGGAAATTATTTCAATTTGTTTGGATCAAGAGGATGTATTTTGTTATTTATCTGGAAAATAATTGTGCTCATTGAATTTCATAAGACTAGAACTGACTTCATCACATGACATCGTCTTCCATCTTGGATGCTTCACCAAGATTCGAACTGGGAATTATTAGGACATTTTATTACCAGGACTTTTGCAATTTCACTAGTGGATTATATTTTGAGTTATTTTTGGATTAATTTTGTGAATTGATTCTTAAAATCTTAAGTTTATTTTTCTTTTCTGGAAAATATTTGAGCTCAATAAATTGTTTATTAAGTTTTTACAAGCTTGTTATTTTCACTCTTTCTATGTTACTGTTTATTCAAGCCTAAGCACGTAACACTTATTCTGGGATATTATATTTGGGGCAAGTTCATTATATTTTCCAAAGGATCGGTTTTCCAGTCAATTTGGGTGCTGACTTTGTTAACATGTAAATCTTTATGCTGACTTTGTTAATATATGTAAATCATTGTGTGTGTGTGTAATATGTATTTATATATACGACTAAGACTTTCATAATAATTTGCCATGTTTGAGCTATTGATTTTAACCTGACCATCGAGATTCGTGCAGTTTAGTTTGTCTGTTTCAGTTCTGGATACAGATTTGAAAATTGAGTCCCCAACGAATAGTCAGCGTTTCTCCTTTTCCCATGCTAGTAGCTCAGGATCTACCCCAGGAGGCTGTGCCTCATCTGCTTCATCTGCACATAACACAGGTATAGAAATGTAGGAGGTAACTCTTCTGAATAAAGTAAATGCATCAGTTTATAGGTTATTTGTTTATTTGTATGTATGTGTCTAAAACATAGGCATGTCATAAAGTTAATGATTCACACATGGATTTCAAAAGTTAAAAGAGTTCAGGATGTGCAGCCTGGAGTAAGAGTCCCAGGAAAAAGAAAATAACACCATTTTCGGCACATGACAGGCTATAACTGCCATCCAATCACAATTGAAATGCACAGGTGGTGGAAGAAGAACCAATCCATTTTTGAAGCGATTGGCAAGCTTTTTTACATACATTTTCTGAGCCAAGACTAAACCTCATGTGAACTGGGATGGATGTCATTGATCTGTTAAAGCAAGCATCTCAGTATAGTGGCGGGGCCCCGAGCGGCTGAGTGGTTTAAAGCGCTGTCCCATCTCACCTCTGTTAGCGTGAGTTTGAGTTTAAGATTTGGCTAATGTAGTTATGTGAGAAAGCTTGCTAGTAGCTTCTCGTGGGTCGGTGGTTCTTTCCGAGGGTTTTCTGGGTTCTTCCTCCACCATTAATAATGGCCACCACATATTGCCTATATTGTGCTGAAAAATGGCGTTAAACCATAAAAAACAAACAGTGTAGTGGCTGTCACCTTCCCACACACATTCTCGTACTAATCAGGATAGCCATGTATTTTCTTAATTAGTTACAGAGGAGTCACCTTCTGAGTGCAAGCGGTGAAAAGTTTTCTATCAGAAATGTGTGTAGTGTGTGATTTTGGATTTCTAATGTAGCTTTAAAAAAAATTGGAGTCATAAAAAATTGCTACGATGTTTGCAGTGTGGCAATTTATAGTGGTATCTAGTACTGGCATATCATGCCACAGACATGTAGCATGATGTCCCACCCATTCACATTATCCTGAAACCAAGACGACCAGTCCTAACCTCTGAATGCTGATAGCCTAGCGAGACAGTCATGATAATCATTTTTATGAGTGATTGGTATGAATCGACTGGGGTTTCAACCCACGACCTCCTGCATCTGAGGTGGACACTCTGACCACTCATATGAGTAATAATAAAATTCACCATAACACATTATTTACTTGTCGTATACAAGCAAGAACTTTAGAAAAGAGCAGTTATATGTTGCTATGGAGATAAAATTCTCAAATGAACGTAAGAAATGAATAAGTAATGAGTACATGTATCTTAATTTCATATGCCAATAAACTATTTTAATATTTTAACTTTGAATGATAATATCTGATATTAAATTTAAAAAGTGGTTGAACTGTTACTGTTGCTACTCAGCATTATTATCTGGACATTTTCTTAGTGTGGAAATATTTTCTTAAGCTGTAAAATTTTGCAGTTGGCCATCAAATGTATTAGCAAGTTAGATTTTTTTTTGTTCCATAAAAGGGGAGCACAAATGAATTTTCATTTCTGTGTCTTACTCAGATTTAATTAAATTATTTATTCCAAAAATTTGCATTCTGCAAGACTACTCTATGGTCACAGAGGTCTCGCTAGGATTTTAAAACTAGGAGTCCAGGACTCCCATTTTGGTAAAAATAGGACTCCCACCAGCAGAAGTTGCAGTCCCATCCCAAATTTTTTTTAATTTTGCAGATTAGAAAAAGTGTTGGTTGCCATCGAGTTTAATTCCCCCAACACTGACATGTACAACTGTATCAGCTTATTAGGCGTGACTGGTAATTCTGTACAACAATGTCATTTCTGTAATTATTCAGTAACGTGCCTTTTTTGGTATAAAAATAAAATTAATTATTTTTGGGCTGAAATGCAGACAGAAAGATTCCAAAGTAATGTATTTCATTTCCAAAGCCTGATGCATAAACATTACATATTTTCAAAGCCATGCGCAGAATAGTCTAGTATATCAGTTCTAGTAACTTAAGCACAGTTCTGAATCTCATTTCAATCTTCATCATTTTTCCTTTTAACCCAAAAATACTTGTACAAATTTGCAAATGGCATTTTGTCCAAGTCTCGATGTGTCATGGTTTCAAGTTTGCATGCAATCAGAAATGAAATCAATTACAGGATCACAGATCTTCGCCAATGTAGAAAATTGTGATTCTGTTTTCCATTTTGGTGACAAAATAAATACCATCTGGCGATAATTGTGGCGACACGAAATTTGGCTGATAAAAACTTTATATACAGTCTTGCGTTTGGAGTAGAGAAAATCAAAGACACCATGACAGGAAGCAGTGAACTTGGATATAGCAATGCATTGTTATATCATAATCCGATTATGCTGATTGTAATATAGTAGTGTTTTGTTGAGCCTTTGCAGTTTAATTGAGCTACAAGAGGAACAGCTTAACATTTTCCTATTCCAAAATTTGTTTCCTAAAACTGAAATTAACAACCTTATCAAATAATTTACCAAGGCATTTTGTGAAGCATAAAATAAGTATCATACTATATTCAGAATACAAGACTGAATTTCCCGATGGAAATATTTTTGGTAATTTTCATGTTCAGGCTAATGTATTATATGCGATAAACTTATTTACAATGGTGTCCAGTTAAATAGGCCAGAAATCCTTTTTGAAATTTATCTGTTTGTATCAAATTACACTGGAGATTGTTCACTATTGTTTTGAGATGTAAATAAGTGATTCTTCTATACAACAATGATATGCATCATCTGTCTTCCATTCAGTCTGTGGTTTTTAAACCATGAGAGTTAATCTGATGGATTATTGATGCCTGTCTATCTTTAAACAAGCGCTTTTTATCGATAGTTCTCTTGTTCTACTTTGAGACTTCCATTAATCTTTACACATACATTCATCACATGGTCTAGTTAGCCACAAATGGTGCTAATAGTGGCCATCTTGGAAATCATGTTATTGCTTCAGTAGAACCTGTCTTGAACGACCACCCCTTCTGCCAAAATATAATGGTCTCTCAAAACAGGTGGTCTCTCATAGCAGTGGTCTCTCAAGACAGGTTTTACTGTACCAGTTAAGAATGGATGGTCATGTTATTTTGGTATTTTCGCTGAATGCCTTCTTATTGTGTGTATTTTATCCTAAAGTAAAACATTGCTGGCTTGATATCCAGCATGGCCACCACATTAGCCATGATGAAGATATCTTTGTAAAATCAGTATGAACTTGGCAAAGGTCACAGGTCAGCAAGATCAAACTTGGGTATGAGTATTTTGATCAAGATTTGATTGTTGTGAGGTTATGTTTGATGTTTATGATATAAAAAAAGGGAATTTGTTCAGATATTAAATTATAAAAATGAAACAAAATTTTGGAAAATCTGACAGCTCTTTAACTGTTTTTGTTGTTGATTAATTTGCATCATTTGGCAAAACAGTAAATAAATAGGGTGCTGTAATTACTCTATCATTTAGTAAATAATTTGGGTGTTGTAATTACTTTATGATTCAGTAAATAATTAGGGTGCTGTAATTACTCTATCATTTAGTAAATAATTAGGGTGCTGTAATTACTCCATCATTCAGTAATAAATTTTGGGACATTGCAGCTGGTGATCAATTCATGCTTTTGATTTGTATAGCGACATGGAATCATTTGATGTTTGACACTATGATGTGTTGAATCATAATGGGTCCCGAAAGTTCTTGCACAGTTTGACAGTGAAGTTTTCCATCAATCTTTTGGGCCAAAGGGTGACCATGATTAGGGGTGTCAAAAATCATGAAAAACTTACCCAGGTACCCGTTGCGCCAATTAACGGGTACCTGTTAGAAACATGAAAGACATGTACAACCCTAGACCAACTAATTGTTATCCGCATTTCTTTAATATTTTGTCTGGCAATAGAGACTAACCGTGTAATGCACTACTCGTTCTGAAATGTCCACAATGTGGTAGCTGCGAATGATCGGACCGCACGCTATTAATTAATAAATTTATTTAGAATAACATTTGTACCCATACAGTAAGTATAATCCAACTTCTAATGATCAGCTGCATTAAGTCCTTTAGAACACTCACTTTTTTTTAGTACAAGTCCTGTCAGAACTGAACACGTGTATTCATCGGCTGTTGACCTCAATGTGAGAGAGAGAGAGAGAGAGAGAGACCACCCAGTCGCAGAAGTGATATGATTTTGGAATTATAATTCTTAAGATAGTTATGACAAAAACGTAGTAGTATAGAGATTAGAAATGTCCGTACATGTATGATGGCTAATTTTCAAAATTAGCAGAACTAGGCGACTCGAAACAATGAGCTGCTCAAAGATTGCTTTGAAGCATGGCGAAGATTTCAAGTTGTCTAGGTGATAATTTTTAAAAATATAACATGTGGGGTTTCTTTGATATGTGTGTGTTCGGAAATAAAAGGTAGCCATCTGGATTTCATTAAAAGAGCACACAATGTACTGATCATTTAGCATGCACAATCAATAGTTATCGTCTACAAAGAGGTTTATTGCCTGTAGAACAATAACTATGTTTTAACCTTGGCATATAATGCCCCAGGGATCAGGGGTTTGTCCTGTTGCACAATGCCAATGAATTTTACTAATCCTAACAGACTTTCTGATGTATTGTTTATTTATTGTTATGGCTATTGGATTTAATTAATTTATTTTTTATTGTTAAATCCAAATTTGTCATTTAGGGTTTAATATTTATTCATTAATTGGGAGATTTTTTTCTAGAAAATTCAGGTTGACCTAGATTCTAGTTGTAAACAGGCTGACCTTGGCTTGGTTACCTCTTTATCTGACCCTGCTTTAGATATTGTCAACAAGCATCTAAAACTATTATTTAATTTCAAGGACAACTTTTTATTTTTAGTAATTAGTGGCTGATTTTTCTTCTGGTTCATTCTTTCAGTACGTGACTTGGAGAAGGTAGCTTCTTTCTATGACCTTCCAGAATCACATGATTCCTTTTTGTTTACGAGCAATTACATATATATAGCTGTGTTTTGGAAGCTAACAGTAGTAGAATTTTGGGCTTTAAAATGAACAGTTGTGTATTCATGTTTGAGTTATAATTATCTTGTTCTGGACTTTGTGTCATTTCATTGAAGAAAGAGGATTTATTACCTATTTGGAGGAGAAAACATGTGCTCATAATTCATGTGGATGATAAATTAAACAAGAACTGCATCACGTGACATTGTCAGCCATTTTGGATTACATCAAGATTCGAACCTGGAACTATTAGAACATTTATTTATCAGGACTCTTACAATTCCATTAGTGGATTAATTTTGTGAATTCTATATTGGATTAATGTTGGATTTGATTCTCTAAAACTGTAAGTTTATTTGTTTTATGAAAATAATTGTACTTAATAAATTCATTGTTCAAGTTATACAAGCTTGTTAGTTTTCACTCTTTCTGTGTTGCTGCTTATTCGAGCCTAAGCACGTAACATTATATTAAGCAGGGATCTGGTTTCTAATTAAAGTAGGGATGTTAATATCGCTTTTTTTTCAAAACCGATTATCGTTTGTAGAAATCCGATTTTAAACCGATTATCGGTTTTTGTTCTACATTGAAAATTACAAGAAATATTTTCTTATAATTCAAGTTAGTGAATGCCTCTTGCGAATAAAAGATATTTATTACATACCATAACGTATAGACGCGCATCGTCTGACGGCATGGAGGACAATATTGTGGCTCCACCAAAGCCATCGAATCACGGAAGGAATTGGATTCAACAATCGAAATTGGTAGCATGTTTTCAGCGACAAACTTAGCTACAGCAGCAGTAAATATTTTTTGATGACTATCAGGACAGTTTCTTTGTGTTCCAATAAATGTTGTTAATCGCGGCTGAACATTTCAAGGAGCCGCAATTCCGGGATGTTTGCTACACAAATGTGCATGCAATCCAGTAGTAGTACCACCGCTCCGACTTATTTGTTGTGAACATAGTTTACAGCGAGCCATGCTTGATGAAATTTTTTCAAAGTTTTCCCATACATCAGATTTATTTATACGACCAGCCATATTTGTAAACTTGAAAAGGCACAACCAGCAGAGACCAGTCCTCAACAACAGAGACTGTAGCTATTAACAGTCTATTGTTGTCAATTTCGGACATCAAAGAACTTAGCGACGGTCGGTCGACTAACTATTGACATCATTCAACAATAAATGTATTCACTTACAAACATGGTACATTTATATTGTACCCATTCTTTGGTACTTTCTATTGGTTAGGAATGTATGGAAATTCCTGAACAATCACATTACAGACTTACCAATATTAAACAAGTAAATAATTCCATGGTGTTTTTTGCTGAGCTTTTCTTTGCAATATAATTAGATTTTATGAAAGTTTTTAATATTATAAAAAGTTTTATTTATGAACCTTTAGTCACATTTTTGACATGTGACATATCACCATGGCAGTCAAATGTCATGTGACACATACCAGCATGGCAGTCAAATGTCATGTGACATATACCAGCATGGCAGTCAAATGTGACTAGAAACAATTCAGGCCAAGTTTGGAAAAACTTCAGATCATAAAATAGAATAAAAATATTATTATGTTTTAGTTATTTAATATTGCATATTAATGTATTTAATATTTCATTGTATGTCTCTGATTCATCCTTATATTTTCATTAATTATTTCATATTAAAAATTGAAATATTTACTCCAGTCTACTAAATATTTTCTTATTTGCTGTGTTTT
The DNA here is from genome assembly GCA_030141615.1 of Unio pictorum. Classification (NCBI taxonomy): domain Eukaryota; kingdom Metazoa; phylum Mollusca; class Bivalvia; order Unionida; family Unionidae; genus Unio; species Unio pictorum. The sequence goes on along the minus strand of JARLTB010000034.1, from coordinate 11,809,280 downwards.
ATGTATACTGGCTCGCACTGAACTAATGCAACAATTAATATACACTTGGCAAATTCATCTTTAAAGTGCTGACCAGTTAACTTACTGGTTTACTAAACAAGGACCTTATTCACTCCCAGACAGATTAACTTTAAAGAGACAGTATATGCATCCATTACCATAATTTTGGCACTACAGTGGCAGTTCATGACATGTACATTAGCCTTGTTTATAGACTGTCTGTAACTATATATAAATAACTAGGGCATAACCGATTAGCATTTTTCTACCGATTTCCGATTCCGGATTTTGGGTATGAAATTTTTTCGATTCCGGATATGATTCGATTAATCGGAAATGCTAAATCCGTATTTTTTTTTTAAAAAAAACCATCTTCCGTTTCCGGGTTTATGGTATCTGGTTTTGCCGTGTCTAGCATGTTACTTAGCACTTTACCATATCCGGCTTCATTTCCGGTTTTCACCCGCCGGTTCAAATAGATTGTCTCACAGCGTGGTTGCGTTGACCATATTGGACTTTTCTGACTTCTTATTTAACTTTATTAATGGACTATCGAATGACACGCAGTGTTAGACACGGTGCAATAGAAATTCAACTTTATTATTTTTATTATCCGAATCGGTCGTTCCTGCTTGTCCGACTCCGATTAATCGGAAGTTCATACTATCCGGTGGAATCCGATTTCCGGATCAAAAGTTGGTTATGCCCTATAAATAACTATATATAGACTGGAATTGTTTTTTGTTGTTGAGCATTCATGCATATATTTTATCGTCACAGTCATTACTATTTATGCGATCATTGTTTCAAATGATTACATCAAAATGATTGGTGTCTGTGTTTTCTATAGGGACTTTAGTCAGGCTTACATTATACTAAATAATAATAATAATAATAAATTAATAATAAATTTTAAATTACAATAAAGTATAAAACACTTCAGGCATACCTACAAATTTTCAAATACTGTTAGTCAGCCTTTTTTCTTTTCATATAAGTGATCATTTGATTGAATTAAGGTCAGTGGAGGTTATCTTCATTTTTGCAACCTGTTCATTCATAGCAATGTCAAAAATTAAATTTTGCCAAGACATTTTTGTCTCTGGATGCATTAAACAGGTTGTTACTCATGAGAATCTTATATAATATAATGAATCCTGCATTAGAATTGTGGTTGACCGCTCTAATGGCCTAGTGGTTAGATCATCTGCTGCAGAAACGGGTGATCTATGGTTCGATCCCTGGCCGAGTCATACCAAAGACTTACAAATATGGTACTTAGGGCTGCCTTGCTTGGTGCTCAGCATTAAGAAGTTAGTGTTGGGACTGGTTGGCCTGATGTCAGGATAATGTGATTGGGTGAGACATCATACATGTCTGCGGCATGATGCTCCGGTGCAAGACATCACTATAAACTGCCTCATTGCAGACATCGTAGCAATATGACTGAAAAACTTATTAAAGTTACATTAAAAATATTAATCAAACAAATAAACAATTGTGGTTGGAAATGACAGATTGTCACTCACAACAGATTTTACTGTATCTGTCATCAGTATTAAAGGTACTTATAACACTGAACAAACAATATTTATATAATCATCATTAAATAATATTTAAACATTAAGTGTATCTTAAACTTATTTGCAACAAGACCACTTATCAACTGAATTTATTTTATCCAGATGATGAAGACAGTGAGGGGAGCCGGACTCCTTTGAGCTACAAGGATCGTAGACGTGAAGCTCACACTGCTGCAGAACAGAAACGGCGGGATGCCATTAAGGTTGGTTGGTCAAAATTACATATATATTTCTATTATAGAAGATTTGCACACAATTAAAAGGTCTTCACTCAAAACAGTTAAATTAATATCTATATTTCTGTTTTTATCCTAACATTTGACTGTACAGCATTATCTTATTTCAAAACTTTAGGACGTGTGACTCTGTAGTTGAATTAGTGATATTTTCAGGCATGTGTCCTTTAAACATCATCTAAATAAGGAGACTATTTATCCTAATTTTCATATTAGCACTAGATTCAAAAGGATACATTATAACATACTTGTTCTGCATTAGTTTTTTTAAACTTTTTTTTATATGTTAAGAGAAGCCAAGACAAATTATAACTAGCAAATTGTCTGCGGACAAAAATAAACATTAAGTGTCTTGTGACTAATAAATTGTGTTCAAATTTCAATTCTATTCTATGCTAGTGGACAATGAAATTAACATGAATATTTCATAGCTGAAAACAGCTAGTACTGAAAAAGTTAGTTGTAGCCCAGAAAGCTCCAACTATAACTAGACTGGGCTGCCTTTTCATGACTTTATATATTGCGCAAATTTATGAAATTTATTAAACCCAAAAACGCATCTTTGTACAAGACTTAAACACTTACAGACTTGGAAGTAGTTATGTGAGAAAGCTTGCCAGTAGCTTCTCGTGGGTCGGTGGTTCTTTCTGGGACTTTTCCCAGGTTCTTCCTCCACCAATAATACTGGCCGCTATATATAGCCTATCGTGTGCTTAAAAATGGTGTTAAACCCTACAACAATAAGAAACTTGGTTATTGAGATAAGATATTTAATTAATAGTTTACCGAGTTCAAAACAGATGTATACTCAGCTACAGTTTCTAAAATCTTAAGAAGTGTGACCTACTTTTCAGATGACATGTCAATTAACAAGTTTGGCAATTTAACATTTCCATTCTTCTCTTGCTGTTTAGGGCCCCGAGTGGCCGAGTTGTCTAAAGCGCTCTCCGTTACGGATCACTGCCATCTCACCTCTGTCTTAGTGGGTTTGAGCCTCAGATTCGGCTAATGTATTTATGTGAGAAATTGCCATTAGCTTCTTGTGGGTCAGTGGCTCTTTCCAGGGGTTTTCCGGGTTCTTCCTCCACCAATAATACCGGCCACCATGTATAGCCTATCGTGTTCTGAAAAATGGCGTTAAACCCTACAAATACAAAACAACTCTTACTGTTTATGTTGTATCTTTAGTCACCATTAGCCACCAGTATAATGTTGTTGGCTGTTGTTCTGTAACCAAGTGTTTTCCATGATCAACATTTTATATTTTATCTTGCCCCTTTTCGTCCCTCTACTTTTCTTCTGTAACTTTTTGAAATAAATTATTGGGTCACACCATCTTAAAATATGTCCTAACAGTTCTTTGTTGTTTTTAAGCTTGAACTGAATTTGTTACTTGATTTTATACTTTGGGCAAATATTTTGGGGAAAATGCGTCCCTATACCATATGCACTTGTTTACAAGATGCCCAGCCCTCCACCTTTTTATTTAGGGCAACAAAAAACAATTTCTTTTTGAGTCTTCTGGTAGTCTGAATGTATATGTGGACCATCCATTCATAAATCCTTCAGTGAATCAACAAATCTTGTGTTCCGAGCTCATGCTGGGTCTGGCCAACTGAATATTGTAGTCTGGTATCTCAGTGAATATTGTAGTCTGGTATCTCAGTGAATATTGTAGTCTGGTATCTCAGTGAATATTGTAGTCTGGTATCTCAGTGAATATTGTAGTCTGGTATCTCAGTGGTCAACATGGTGATGTGATTAATCTTCTGTATTATTTATACTTTACTGAGAAAACATTCTTAATGACATAGTCATCTAACTTATCAATTTGACAAAATCGGCTACTTAGATTGCTATCAGTCTAATTTAACAGCAGTACAGTATATACTGTTTTGTAATTTAATACAACAGTACAGTATTGGAGTTGACCATCAAGGAAGTCCGCAGATAATGCGTGTTTTCTTATTCCCCTCCCCTCTCACAGGCTGCAAACATCTCCATTTAGCAGTAAACACTGCTCTTTGGTCTGAGCTTAGAGGATTATGCAGGCTGTGGTGGATATTTAAATACTCACTTTACTTTAGTCCACAGAGCCAATATATGGGCCATGTTATCAGCCTTAATATATGGGCCATGTTATCAGCCTTACGCACTGGGAGCCAGACCTATGTATTACTACCAACCCATTCATATATATTCTGTGGCATGAATCATACAAATTGAAATTAACAAAAAATTTCTACCTATGGATAGCACATACAAGACGTATTCAAAACTGGAATATACACAGTAGGCTTGAAGCAGCTGTTCAACACAGAGAATATCATAGCAAAAAATACTAGCTTGCAGATGTTCACAAGGTCCTTTACACCCCCTCCCCCTTGTAATTTACATGTATAGCAGTAGAGTAGAATACTGTTTTGTAATTTGCATATAGTATAGCAGTACAGTAGATACTCATTATTATATTACCCATTCATGCAACAAAACTTTGGTCTTTCAAGAAAGTTTGTCTCAGTTTGGAGGTCCTACCATTATAACATATTTATCAGTCAGTGCAAAATAGTCACCCTATCGTAGTTGTCAGATGATTTACTTATATGTCAACACATAGCTAATTGTGCTGGTTTAATATATGCTTATCAATTTAAAATGCAGATTATTTAAATATGGGTTTATCACATGTATGTATCTATGTATGTATGTATATGTGTTTCTATCTATGTAATGACATTGAATAGCATCTCAGCACAAAAATAGCTGTTGGTCCAATTAAAAGTAAAGGTTAATAACTGGTGAAAATGCGAAAGTTGGTAGCCCAGGCTCAATCCAAAAATCATAATTATGACATGAGCAACATATTTTAAGATTGCATTCATGATAAGACCTGCACTATGCATCAACTACATTTTACCTTGGCACAGACAACATAAGATAATCTATGCATCAACTACATTTTACCTGGGCACAGGCAACATAAGATAATCTATGCATCAACTACATTTTACCTTGGCACACACAACATAAGATAATCTATGCATAAACTACATTTTACCTTGGCACACACAACATAAGATAATCTATGCATAAAATACATTTTACCTGGGCACAGGCAACATAAGATAATCTATGCATCAACTACGTTTTACCTGGGCACAGGCAACATAAGATAATCTATGCATAAACTACATCTTACCTTGGCACACACAACATAAGATAATCTATACATCAACTACATTTTACCTGGGCACACACAACATAAGATAATCTATGCATAAACTACATTTTACCTGGGCACAGGCAACATAAGATAATCTATGCATCAACTACATTTTACCTGGGCACAGGCAACATAAGATAATCTATGCATCAACTACATTTTACCTGGTCACAGACAACATAAGATAATCTATGCATCAACTACATTTTACCTGGTCACAGACAACATAAGATAATCTATGCATCAACTACATTTTACCTGGGCACAGGAAATATAATATAATTTAATTCACATTTATTTATCATTTTCATTTAGCAGTTACCACTAAAATGAATTTTTGAAATTATCTCCTAATTCAAACATCTAGTATTTTGTTGTTGTTGCAGAACCATGAAAATTTATACTAGCACAAATTAATGAATTCACTATGAACTACAGATCATAGATATTTGTACGGTATTGCACAGCGTATTGTATTATATATTTTGTTCCAGAAAGGTTACGATGAGCTTCAGAACATTGTTCCCACATGCCAAAATCCTGACCAACTAGGTGCCAGCAAACTCAGTAAGGCGACAGTCCTTCAGAAATGTGAGTAGATTTATTTATTTGAATGTAATATAGGAACCATTCATGTCTTTTTTAGGCTATGCTATTCACAAATGAAATTCAACTCCTTAGCTGATCACAAGGAAGTGCTTAGCAATACTAAATTTCTATGAGACATTTGGAAGATTTCTAGCAGGCTATGTATTTCTTGGTAAATGTTTATTGATCATGTGGCTTAGAATATAGTATTTGGTAATTGTTTTTGTTGTATTTATGTTTAACATTAATAGCTATGTTAAAAGGAATCCTATGCTTAAGTAAATCTAATTGAAGTCCCATAACAAGTAAGCATAAACTACTCTCGGAGATATGTGAATGTAGTTATTGCAATTACGTTGCCAATCCAAACTTAAAACGAGAGGAATTGTAGTCTAATATTTAATTATGACATACATTTCTGAAAATGATTATTTGAGCAATTGACTACATCCAGGCTAACATTTAATTATGAAATACATTTCTGAACACGATTATTTCAGCAATTGACTACATCCAGTATCTAAACCAGCAGAAGAAGAAGCAGGAGGAAGATCTTGACTCGCTAAGGAAAGAAGTCATGGCGCTGAAAATCATGAAAGCGTAGGTTGAGATAACTTCTTAATTTAGAGGATCATATAATTGTATATACAATTATCCCCTGTTATTCTTCCAAGTGTTGACAGCTCTTTGGCATGTCGTATAAACATACTTTCTAATTTCTCAATTGGTGCCAAAATAAATTTTAAGCTGCATTCTTTCTCCAAAACTGATTTTGGAGTAACATTATGAGCATGATCGATATGATGGCCACGTCGCCCAAATCCACATATGGGACTGGTTCAAGGCTGTATCCTGTCACCCACGCTTTTCAAACATCTGCTTGGAGCGCATCATGATCAATGCCCTTTAAAACCACTCTGGGACAGTCAGCATTGGAGGGTATAACATCACCAACCTCTACTTTACAGACAACATTGTGAAGACGAGCTTGCCACCTTAATGAAGGACCTGGATGAAATATCTTCCAGATTTGACATAGATATAAGCATTGAGAAGAAAAAGTTGATGACAAATAGTGGCAAACAAATCTCAGCCAAGATTAAAGTCAGAGGACAGAAACTGGAAACAGTGTGCCAGTTTAGATCTTTTTTTTTTTTTTTTCAGGTTTTGCAGTCCAATTTATTCATCTTCAAATTAAATCATAGATATCAAGATCTGATTTTTTTTATATCCTGCAATGTAACATTGTATAAGTTTTTTTTTTTTTTTTTTTTTTTTTTTTTTTTTTTTTTGTTTATTATTGAACACAAGGTATCAGGATTTTACATATTCCCCTACATCACCACCTGACCTGGCGTATGGGGCATGATCTTAAATTCTTTTGTGTCCTGATCTCTACATGTGTTCCCTACACAACATGCACACACATGCACACACAGACACTTACTTACAATCACAATTATTGTACACAAAGTCATACTCGCATACAAATCCAAGATGTTTTAAATTGCATTAAAAAAAATAATAATATATAAATAATATATAAATTTTTAAAAATAAAAATAATAGTAATTATAATAATAATTCATGTACGAAAAGTTGATAATAGGGTCCACTTTCTTTTAAACTCGTCACTTCTGTTATTCACTTTGGCGACATATTTTTCCAGCGTTTTATATGATAAAACACAATTTTTATAATAGGCAAGATTTGGGCTTTTTGATGCACAACGTGATCTGTATATAACATATTTTGCAAGCAAACTTAGGAAGTTAATAAGATCGTCAAAGTTGTTTTTTCCTACAAAGACATCTTTTCGTGTAATTCTAAACTTTGGATCATAAGTTTGGATCCATTCTACCAACAGTTTCCCAAAGTTTTCAGTAACTAAACAGTCATAAAATAAGTGCTCAATTTCTTCTATTCCCTCATTACAAAAGACACATTTATCATTATCACTTAAATTAATTTTTTTAGAAACTGGTTTGTGGCAATATTTCTTTGGAGAAATCTAAAGTTAAAGCTAATCAGTTTTGTGTCTTTTGTACAAAATCTAGCCGAAACAAAAGAGTTGGTCCATTCATTTGTACCAATCGCACACTCTAGCTGTCTGGACCAAGTTTCCTGTTTACCATTTGGCTTTATTATTTTGGTTCTTATCAGGTCTTTATAGATAAATTTATTCTTTGCTCTTACCCTAAGGAGAGATGTTTTGTCCAAAGCTACAAGAAAACTATTTCCACTTTCAAAGAAAGTTTTAATTTTCTTTTTCCACATCACTGAGATCTTTGAAATAAGAGCAAAGTACTGTATGAAATTATTTGTTTTTGTTTTTTGTTTTATTTCATCAAAACTTAATAGAGACCCTTGTGCATCAAAAAGATGTTGAATAATTACAATACCATTTGTTCTCCACCTTGTGTATGATTTAAAATTATCTACAGTCACTAAATTAAGAATATCTTGAGACAAGTATTCATTGACGTAGATGGTTCATTTTTCCATTGAGATAATGCATAAATAACATCACGCCAAAAAATATTTTTAATTAATTTAGAAATTACTTTTAATTTAGTTTTTCCTAATGAAAGTAACAGCATACCTCCAAATTTTCCAAATATTTGTTCAGAAACCAGTTTTTGCCATAAGCCATCTTCGTTTATTAAGAGGCGCCTAATCCAGGAAAGTTTTATATAACACACAAATGAATGCAAGTGAATCCTATTTAATCCCCCTTCATAGATATAAGCACTGAGAAGACAAAGCTGATGAAAAATAGTGGCAAACAAATCTCAGCCAAGATTAAAGTCGGAGGACAGAAACTGGAAACAGTGTGCCAGTTTAGATATCATGGTTTCATAATCACCGAAGAGGGATAAGAACATACATTTTGTCATGAGCAGCACAAACAATGGCAGCTATGTCAAAGCTAAGACCCATCAGGAGAGACAAGAATATCTGTCTGCAACTAAAATCAGACTATTGAGAGCACTAGTCATCTCAGCAGAATTTTAACGAAGAATCCAGACACTTGAAATGAGATGCATCAGAACCATCCATGGCATTTCTTAAATGGACCACATTACAAATAAAGAAGTGCGTAACACCATCAGGTGCAAAGTAGGCTGAAATGGTATGGCCATGTATCTAACACCAACAGTCCCCACAACAGTACTGCAGAGCAGCATCCAGGGTGGCAGGAGGAGAGGTAGACAGAGAAAAAAGTTGACTGACAACATCACAGATTGGACCAGGAAAGGTTTCGCTGATACACAGGCATTGGCACATGATCGAGACAACTGGAGGGAACTGGTCAAATATTCATCAGCACAGTGCCTCAATGACCACACTAAGTCAAGAGACTGATGATGATGATGACACTTGCACACTGAGAGGAATCTTTGTTTTTAGCCCTCCATTACATTAATTATAAGTTAGTATTGTATGGTTGTTTGGATTTTACTGACATTGCCACAATGAGAGGAAAATATGTCTACACTTGGCTTTTGTCATCAATTTCATGAAAAATGGGTATACTGTACAGTTGCTTGGATCATGTTGACAATGCCACTGAGAGAGAAAATGATGTCTACATTTGGCTTTTGTCATACATTACATTAATTATGGGTTTACTGTACAGTTACTTGGATCATGTTGACAATGCCACTGTGAGAGAAAATGATGTCTACATTCGGCTTTTGTCATACATTACATTAATTATGGGTTTACTGTACAGTTGCTTGGATCATGTTGTCATTGCCACAGTAAGAGGGAATGATGTCTACATTTGGCTTTTGTCATATTTACTTAAGGGTTAAAGTTCAGCAATGGCCGACTGCATTTCCACTTCTCAAGAAAAGTTTGGTTCCTATCTTTCTGTTTGTCGTGTTCCCTTTTGTTATCGTTATTCTTCTGTCTTTTATTGGAACGTGTATTGACTTGTATTGGAACATATTTATTAGTCTGTGAGGAAAACTATTAGTCACAGACTAAAGGACGTGTTAGTTTCGACCCTGCATGACATTAATTATCGGTTTACTGTACAGATGCTTGGATCATGTTGATATTGCCACAGGTATTTTGACATCATTAAATGATTGTTATGAACATTTTGCTGGGAAACATACCTTCTAATTACATCCACCATATTTTATGCATCCTTATTCAGCAGATTGTGAGACAAATCTCAGGTCAGCAGCTAATGTGATACAGGTTTAAGATATTGTCATCATCAGCAGGTAGTGAGACATTGCTATAAGATTAAGAAAGTGACAGTGCCAGATAGTATTTTATTTTGCCTTCATTTGTGATAGTGAAATAATATTTGTATTTTGCAATTCTTCATTGTCCCATTGAACATATTTGGTACTTTACTTCCCCTTTGAATACATTTCTTGATCACACTATAAGCCTGCTACCTCCCGTATCCAGCCTTACTAAAAAAAAAAAATTGTCTTATCTATTTTTTTTTGTATCCAATAGATCAAGAGAGGTAACTCTTGCTAATTGCCTCTCCATGCCACCAGTAGGTGTTAACTAATTTTTAACTTTATTTCCATACCACAACATAGTACCAGTCCAAGTCAAGTTTGTGTTAAATTTGAACCAATCATATATTATGTTGGATTTTTTAAATTATTGACCGTTCCTTAACTGATGGATTTTTTTATATAATTATGTCAGTATTTTGTGAAAATTATTACTTTCTTGGATTTGGTCATTTTACACCGAGTTGTTCAACACGCTCTAGTTGATGCATATATGTTAATAATAGATTTTATTTAGCAGATTATTAACACATTAAAGTTTTAATCTATTGTTTCTGTTAATAATCATTTTAGTGACATGTGCTTACCAAAATGCAACAAATGCAAGAAATTAAAGGCAGTGGAAGTTAGGCACTTGTTATACCAAATGTGCTTCTTCCCTTTGCAGCAGTTGTCACTTTTGGTTGGAGGACACCTGGTTTGTAGTATTTAAAAATTAACAAAAGGCAAATAAAATGGGCAAAAATCATGCGAGTCCACTGCTGATGTTTTAAGTATTCGTCTAAATATAGAACCCATTGCAAGCTTTGAGGAACACTCTTATGAGAACCCACATCACCCCAACAAATGAGATGCGGCCTTCTGCTGCTATATTGAGTGAGTTACATTTTCCCCATAACAGATACACCGGCCTTTCAACAATACATGCATCAACTATAGCTTTATCCATCTTTCGTTTTACATTATTTCAGGTACATTGGGGGTATATACTTTTAGGCAGCACGTCAGGCATATTGCTGTAATAGATTGACTAATTAATTGTCCTGTTTTGATTACAGTAATTACGAGCACATTGTGAAGACTCACCAGAACACCCCTGTTGCTGGACAGAATCAAGTCTCGGACCAGGCCAAGTTTCAAGTGGTAAAGTTTAGCACTTTCTTTTGACACAATTTTACACAATGTTCTCTACAAAAATAAAATCAGCAGACTTTGCAACACTTTGTCTTCTAAAGAAAAGAACAGAAAGGGTTGAAACTTTTCTTGCCTAACATGAAATGGTGAGTGAAAAAGTTTAGTGGCTGACTGAATTTCAATCACTTACCAACCGCTTCGGTGGTCTAGTGGTTAGAGCATCTGTCGCAGAAGCGGGAGGTCATGGGTATGATCCCCGGCTGAGTCATACCAAAGATGGTACTAACAGATGCCTCGCTTGGCACTCAGTATTAAGAGGTTATTGTTAGGACTGATCATCCTGGTGTCAGGACAATGTGACTGGGTGGGACATCATGCTGCATGTCTGTGGCATGATGCCCCAGTGCTAGACATCACAATAAACTGTCTCACTGCAGACATTGTAGCGATTTGACTTAAAAATTGTTAAAGCTACTTTAAAAATACTAATCAAACAAACAAACAAACAATCACTTACCCAATCAGGCAAGTACACAATAAGGGCTATTCAGAGTTTATTTTGATTCAAAGGATCTTTTATGAAGAATATTGCCACCATTATGGTATGGATCGACAGTACTTACTTTTGTCAGGAAGATTGATTTCTGGTTGTTTTTTATTAGGATTTTTCACGTGCTTTACATCTGTGTATTCAAGTAATCGCTGATAGAGTAAGAGTTTCTTCTGGTTGAGTACACATTTTCACTACTTATCTTTCTTTTTTATGGATTGTGGGATAAATAAACGTAAATTATATTGGTGTGATAAATTCAAGAGTGAAATAAGATGACAGACAGATTGGACTGCTATAACTTTTAGTGATGTTGTTATTGGGCTCTTATTGTCATTCTTATTCATTGAAATTCACTGAGAATGAACACCTCATTTCAAAGTCATTGATATTTCACCAAGGTCATTGAAAAGTCCTTGACTTTGAGATATTTTGCTTAAAAAGAATACATGATGGAAAATATTGCTTTCAAATCATTTATACAGAATTGTATGAGATTGGAAGTACAGTTTGATTTTTCCCATCATTTGCTAGCCATTCTGTTGTGATCCTAATCAAAGGGAGGTAACTATACATTGTTCTTAATGTTCCTTTTACACAATTTAATTAATACATGCACACATAGGGGCCATGAGTGATCAAAAAGCACTCACTATTACGGATCACTGCCATCTCACCTCTGTCTGTGTGGGTTCCAGTCTCAGACTTAGCCAGTGTGGGTATGTGAGAATGCTTGCCAGTAGCTTTTCCTGGGTCGGTGGTTCTTTCCTGGGTTTTCCAGGGTTATTCCTCCACCATTAATACTGGCCACTATGTATAGCCTATCTTGTGCTGAAAAATGGTGTTAAACCCTATAACAACAATGCGTGCACACTTTTTCACTTTACTATGGGGTTTTTTGGGGTAAGCAATTATGGTTATTTCAGAACAGTCATCAATATAATAAAAGCCAGTTTGATCTTTGTCAGTGGATTATACAAATTCAAGTGCTGACATTTAGATTGCTTTTTTGATGACAGATTTCATGTAAAGCAGTGATATGTTGAAAGTTGAAATATTATGGCTGTCAGCAGCATTTTCCAGGGAGCAGACAAGCTGGAAAATGAAATAGGAAGCCAATGATAATCAAACTGATTTCTCAGCCCTTTTTTTCCGGAGGCTGAACACCTTCTATAAAATGCCACATTTTGCCTGTCCTATAAGGCGGGAATTGTGCCTCATTTGAAATATGAGATGTTACAGTATAACTGAGGCGAATTATTTGAGGTAAGAAAAGGAATGACACAGTGTCCTTTATATAAAAAAAAAGTCCGAGCAAGAAACCCGTTGAAAAACATGTGCCTTTGCCCCCTCCCCCTCCATCAAGTGGCTTCTCCCTAATAAAGACTTGACTTCAGCGGATGTTCTGCACGATCAAAGCAGTGACTAAAGTAAACACTGTTATAAAATATTAACATCAAAAGATAATGTTAGTTTCAACTTGGAAAATGTGTGCTCCCATCAAACGAAGCCATCTGACTCGGTGCATTGTATTTAACTCAGGTGCTCAACGCGAGCTTGATGTGAATGAAAAAGAAAACAATAATCATAAGGAACAAAATAATACATAGTGACAAAAATACCAAAAATATTCCTGAGATATTTTTCTAAGGTATTTTTGTCACTCTGTATGATTTGTTTCTTTAGATTTTTTTCCCCCTTCACATCAAGAGCGCATCGAACACCTGTGGTATTTAACAGCTCCAATTACTGTCTCATCATTAATAACAAATGTTTGGTAATTGTTCCTAATTAATCGAACCTCAATGTATTGTTGAAATTAATAAAAAGCGTGAATATTTTCAATCTTAGATGCCCATGTGAGATATTAATTCCCATCAAAAACTTGGATATCTCCACGTGTATATAATTATTTGTTGAATCATTTTTGGGGGAAAAATATAAAAGCTATTCTTATTATCATAGCAAAAGTAGTTGCTTGGAAAATGATGTGTTAGTAATGTTATCATAATAAATTGATCTAATTCTTCTAATTATTTTGATGCAAATGTAAAATATGAGTTACCTGTTTGTGACTCTGAAGAAGCAAAAAAAAACAAAATACCTTCAAGAAACAAACATGTAAACAAATTTCTTTGAATAGTTGATGCTATGTTCTTTTGTGTGGTGTAACATTTCGTAATTTGTTACTGTGGTCACATGAATAAAGCGTGATACCATTTAATTCGCTATCAGATTAATACGGATCAATTTCCAAACTTGCGTTGTTAATGACGGGACCTAAATTGGCGCTTTTAAGTGAAACGCACATAATCAGATAGCTTCTTGTAATAGAAACACATTTCCAAGGCAGAAATTGACTTCATCTTCACATGCTAATATTTTATGACTGTGTTTACAACTGTCACTGTTGATTCTAAAGAACATCGGCCAAAGTCACGTCTTTATTAGGGTATTGAGTAAACAAATGCTGACTGTTGATAACCAAAAACTTACTAGCCCGTCGGACTATTAACATTATGAAAGTTACTAGCCTAACGGGAAATCTACTAGCCTCAGGCTAGCGGACTACCGCTAATTTCCAGCCCTGCAGTATAGTTTACAGTGGGGGGGTGGTGCTCACTTCTTTGTACTCTGAGAATAATCTGATTAGCTTTGTTTTTAACCTTTTGAAGTTATGTTGTAGATAATGAGACGACCCATAAAGATGCTATTATTGCAGTGATACCATAAAAACAGATCCATATTATCACTGTGACTGCATTGAGGCTTTTAAGAAACAAATGTTATAACAGTTTGTATAGGGTCCAAATAATGATATGCTTAAAGTATACCAGAGTGGAATATTTGCTACCATTTTATGTTGAATTCTAACAATATTTGTGTTGTCTAACATATTTACCTTGAGCACAATACCTTCAAGAATTCTATGTAGGGGATATAAATTTATGCTGAATTATGATTGCTTGATGTTCTACGCCATGATGTTTGCAGTTTTCTTTACATTTCGTGAACCACAAATATAAATATTTTACAATAACTAATTATGAATTACTCTTACAATGTAAATATGGAATTGTGTAGCCATGAGTCTAATATTAAAATTCCTTTTCTGTGCTGAGAAATTGATCCTGGGCTACCAGGTTCTTATATGACTTGTTTTGAAATTTGCCTGGAACTTTGTTTAGAGTTTATATTGTCTGAAAGTCAATCAAATCCTGTGGTTACATTTCTCTTTCTCTAGTTTCAGCAGATTATGGATACACTATTTCAGTCTTTCAATGCTACCATTTCTGTTGCCAACTTTGCTGAGCTGTCTGCCTGTGTTTTCAGTTGGCTGGAGGAATACTGCAAGCCACAGGTAATCAACATAGGGTTGTGTGTTTATTTCGCTGTAAGAATACTGTTCCATAACCCCATTGACTACTAATATAATCATACATATTTACCTATTTAGTATCGATTCTCCCATGCACAGGGGTGTCATAATCATGCAGAAACAAAATTCTTTTTTGGCTGAGTCCCTTCTCACAAATTTGCAAGCTAAGGGTTCGATTTTTCTATCTCCTTCCATCACACAATTTTCAACTGTTTTGTTGCATTTCCTGTTTTGTTTTTGATGTTTCAGAACTTCTGTATACTGCAACCGTTTGTTACAGTTATATCATTGTATGGGAAAGGTTACATTTAAATATTGTTGATTGTTCAAAAGTGCCTATAAAAGGTTTACTCAGAATTACTTAAGTTTAAAATCATAAATGTTTTTTAAATGCAAATATAGTACTTATGTTCAGAAATTAAGTGTACCATATAAAAACAGCAGATATCAGAATTTAATTTAATTTTAACCCATTTTATCCTGTTTACCAATTTCAACTGCAGTGCCTGATTCCTGAGAAGCAATTCTAAATACATTGTGGTAAAACAGAGCATCATACAGCGGCAAAACCTTCACCATGTTTACTAAAAATGTTATTACAGTGTTATTTCTTTTATAAAGTATATAAAACTATATATCTCTGAAAAGATAATACAATTTGCAACACAGTGATTCATGTATTGTTATCATTTACCAATGTACATACTCACAACTGTATTTTGAAATATGACTTGCAAGAATTTTTTTAATTAAAAAAACTTACCATGATGTTCAGTGAATTTTTTGTCCCATAAGATGCTCCTCATAGTATGGGAATCCAAAAAAGATAATTCAATTTCTAGCACTTTGGTCCATCATTGAAGTTTCTAGCACTATCAGTTTTAAAGTTATAATAATTTTACTAAAATTGGACAACATGACACGTGGAACAATTTCTTTATTTCATATTCTGATACATGTACTTCAGCGTGCAGTTCCTCATAAAAAATTGTCGCAAATTAATCCTAGAAATCTTTCAGTAAGATAATTAATCAGTACAACTTTTGAAGTCCACATCATCTCTATGTTAGTAATAAAAAAATTACTTTAATGGTGAATAAAAATGAATATTAGCTCCTTCTAACAATTTAAATCTTGGTTGGCACCAAATCGAAAAATCATCCCAGAGTCATTCCTCTTGAAAGCCTTCAAAGTCAGCTTCATTCCCTGAATTGCTATTGACAAGTGCGTGAAGCCATGCATCTTTTTCATCAACTTTATTCAATCGTAACCCATCATTTAAGTCAATATCATTATTAGAATCATCTAAGTCCTCAACTTCAATACTTCAATATCGCTACCCTCGCTATCAACATCCATGTTTATCAGAGTTGTGGTCCATCATTTTATCGATCGATTTTCAAGTCAACTGTTTCATTTCCAACCACGTTTTTAAAAAAAATTTAACTGTGCATGCTTGCTTTAACCATTTCCTGTGTAGGTGAAGAAGTACACAAATATTTGTGATGTATACCACGTGTTTTTAGAGACGCTACACACATACGTAGTTGAGTACGATCGTAGTCGTATTCAGGACAAAATGGGATACTATGACTGCAGGTGTATTCAGGATAGAATGAGGTATTGCAACCGTGGGCATATTCAGGATAAAATGGGTTAATGGTGAAGTAGATTCAAACCTTTATCACATGTGGTGGATGATGATTCTTCATACTAATATCCTTGCAGATTGAATCCATCAACACTGCTGGCGAAGAGTTAATATTTGAAACTCAAGGAGTTAGTCAAGGGTGGTTGGGGCAATAATTAAACTGAATATGAACCTTTTTGTGATTTTCATAAACTTAAAATATTTGTATAGTTTATAACAATAACACAGCAGTGGCAGAATAAGACCAAATAGAAATATGTCTCCAATAATGGATTTATCTGCTTTTGTTTTTACAGAGCCTTCGAGAGGTTGTTCTTGGAATTTTGCGCCTGATGAATAACCAGCTCAATCAGTAAAATCATTAGCTTGACATTATATACTCAAGTACCATGTGACTGTATCTTTTTACTCTGCACTTACAATTTGAAATGCCATTATATATTATAGCTGATATAAATTGACAGTGAAATATTTTCCTTGCTACATCAATGTCATGGATATTGGCATTAATGACATTTTGCATGTATATAGTAAGTACATGCTCATAAAACTACTCGCCAGCTGGTGCATGAACCATGTGTTGTCAAACAATTTCCCACATAACTGAAGGTGTTTGTTAAACTTCATAGTAAAGAATTGTCTTTAGTTCACTTCATTCATTTATGTAATTTCATCATGATTTCAGTGAAGAACATGTAATAATTTCTGCATACATGTTTAAGCTTTCATTCTGTAGTATTTTCTTTTAAATCTGATGTATGCAGATATTGCATCTTTAGCCATTTTTAACAAGACATAATTTAATTTATACAAGTTGTAAATACAGTGGGCTGTGAGGGGGTTATCTCCCTTTGCAAGATATTGTCATACACTGTAAGAACGATTTCCTTTTTTATTAGAATTAAGAAAATTTTATTTCGGACAATAACAATTGTTCAGGTTATAATATGATATTTAACTCCTCAGTTGGATATGTTTGAAATATTTCATTTCATGCATCCTTTGCTATAGTTTTCATCCAAAGTGGACAATTTTTTTAAAAAGGAATTTTTTTGTTTTGTAACCTTTCAGATTTAGTAATAACAATATATCTGGAGTTCAGAAAATCACTACCAGGTAGACATGCATTTTTCTGTAGTTGTCCACTTATTTTTCATCTGGTTCTATTTAGAATAAATTACAGCATATATCCAGATATCAGTGAAAATAGTTTACTGTTAAATTGAATTAAATTGTTTGGATTTTGATTTTCATATCACATTTGTTTATAATCATGAATCTATAAATAAAATTTATCCACATGAATTTCTTTTATTGGACCTTGATTTGTGGGAGATGCATCATTTATACATTTGCACTCGTGATAATCAACGGTTTGTTCAAAATGTGACAGCTTTTTCATTTGTCAATGTATCCTAAACTCCTTGATATAGACTAAGGGCAACAACTCTTGCTTTTGATTGGCCTTAAGATTACCTCTTATTTGCAGGATATATCGTAACCCCTTCGATAGATTCTGATTGTAATTTGGGACTTTCTTACTTTCTTTGAATGACTTTATCTTACATTTTGATTTGGGATTCAAGTTCACAGAAAATTTATATTAATGTTTTTGCTTTTTCATTTTCTTCATAAGTATTTCATTTACTTGCACTTCCCAAACCTAAACCGCTCCGGTGGCCTAGTGGTTAGAGCGTCTGCCCCGGAAGCGGGAGGTCGTGGGTTCGATCCCCGGCCGAGTCATACCAAAGACTTACAAAAATGGTACTAACAGCTGCCTCGCTTGACGTTCAGCATTAAGAGGTTAGTGTTAGGACTGGTCGGCCTGGTGTCAGGATAATGTGACTGGGCGGGACATCATGCTACATGTCTGCGGCATGATGCCCCAGTGGTAGACATCACTATAAACTGCCTCACTGCAGACATCGTAGCGATATGACTGAAAAATTGTTAAAGCTACGTTATAAATCCTAAACAAACAAACAAACTTCCCAAACCCAACTCGTTTATGAATCATTCTGACGTAAGACATTTCAAACTGCAGTGTTCTTGCTAAACCTTTATGAGCCTGGAGTAAAGTTCACATTCAAGTTTCACTTCCAAACCCTGCCACTTTTATTTTCTTTAGATAATCCATTTTTATGCAACACACAGAGCTAGGTTTATTTATCCCATAATATCTTTTAATGTCTACTTGTCATAAAACAGAAAATTTAATGGAATGAGTTTTGTTTCATTTTCTTTTCATCCATTTGCAACTTTCTGGATGATTGCCAAGTAAGTTTACACATGTGTACAAGTTGGTCATAAATGAAATGAGTGTCTCGTCATTGCATATCCTAGTGTCCAGTGAGATTTGTCAGCGCACAGTTCATCTTCGACTACATTGATATCGACCAGAACAAAATCATTTAAAACGAGAGTCTTGTTTTTCTGTTTTCCCTGGAATACCAACTTCAATATTCTGTCTTTGTGTATCAGCTGGTCTATAACATAATGGTACAGGCAATTCAGAAAACTTTTCTTTATGCGCTTCAAATAATTGTCGCTGAAGTGTGTTTCTGACTATCCTACTACTTGCCACTATCAAATCGTTTGGTCTCCATGCTTCCCAAAAATCATTTAATGATTTTCTGAAATTATTTTACGCTTATTTCACATTGAATTTTATCCGACTGTAATCTGATTCTTGAACTCGCTTAATACTGGATCGAGCTCTCTAATCTATAATCAGTAATAATTTCTTCATAATAATCTACAAATTGCTTTAACCAATCATGCAGAGACGAACCAACAAATGGTGGTGGTTGACCATGATCACCACACATTATCACCACTGTATTTTTCAATAATAGCCAATCAAGAAATATTTTTAATATATCCACTGACACTGTGCATATCTCATGCCAAATAATGATCTTTGGAATATATTTCTTTCCCATTTGATCAGGAGTACATACGTCACCCTTTTAGCAAAAGAAACTGATAAGTGCAGTAATTAACTCCTCGTTGTTTCATCTCTCTGGCGAGTCTGTGTGTGGGTGTTAGCATAATCATGTCTGACTTCATTCAAAATAATTCGATAACACGAGAAGTCTTCCCTGACGCGCTGCATCCGTTTAAATAAACAGTCTTATTTCTACATATTGGATCGAATATTGATGGCGCTGACGATAATTCTGATATTTGATTTTTTTTTCATGTAATTATTAGGGCATAACCGACTTTTGATCCGGAAATTGGATTCCACCGGATAGTATGAACTTCCGATTAATCGGAGTCGGACAAGGCAGGAACAACCGATTCGGATAATAAAAAAAATAAAGTTGAATTTCTATAGCACCGTGTCTAACACTGCGTGTCATTCGATAGTGCGTTAATAAAGTTAAATAAGAAGTCAGAAAAGTCCAATATGGACAACACAACCACGCTGTGAGACAATCTATTTGAACTAGCGGGTAAAAACCGGAAATGAAGCCGGATATGGTAAAGTACTAAGCAACATGCTAGATACGGCAAAACCAGATACCAGAAACCCGGAAACGGAAGATGAAATTTTTTAGAAGAAAAAAAAATACGGATTTAGCGTTTCCGATTAATTGAATCATATCCGGAATCGGAAAAATTTCATGCCCAAAATCCGGAATCGGAAATCGGTAGAAAAATGCTAATCAGTTATGCCCTAGTAATTATCTTCAACCTAACATCTGCTGATTCAGAATAATCATGTAACATTTCCTGTTTTATTTTCCATGACCCCCATGGTGCATCAGAATTTGTAAAATGAGCAACTGCTTCTTTATACTTGCTATCTATATAAAATGAATCCGTGGCAACACTGACTGAAAATTCAGAAAATTTATTTATCATCAATAGCAGATTTATTGAAACAAGCTAGCATAGATGATCTTAGATGTATGTACTGAAGAGATTCACCAACGAAGTAGCAAACAATTGTACCAAATTTTGTTCTGTCAGACAAGTAAGCATTTTTTCTACTGACAAATATATTTTTGCTGTTGCATCTGCAATTATAAAATCGTATTCAGCATCATCTAGAATCGTGCATAATGCCGCTTGTGATCATATGCTTCACCTTGGATGAATTTATCAATTATTCTTCTACCGAGATCTTTTGCGTTTTTTATCATTGATTTTGCATCTATGTTCAAAGATCTCCTTAGATCGTTTAACAATATGGTCTGGTCGAGTATTTTACAATCGATTATATACCATAACAACACTATTGGTGCCCAGTATTTTTCAGATAAATGTCTACCAACCAAACATAACGAATTTTATGGAGTCCTTGGGCAAATTCGAATGATACCACACGAGCGAATCCAGTTAAATCAAAATCTGGTAGTGGTCCATTAATCGCAACTCTTGTCATCTCATGTGTGGGATGTCCAAATCTTTTAAAATACCCAGCACATTCTTCATATCTGAGGAAATTTCCAAGATAACATGCAACATATCAACCAAAATAAATTTTTTAGAATCATACTTAATATTTCACAATCCACAGTGTCCGTATTCGACACAACTAGCTTGAACATCTGAGAAATTCAAATCATGTTGGTCTTCCACAGATTTTTCTCTCTGGCGAAATGAGTTGCAACTGACAGGATTGGGGGGGGGGTAATATTTTACAATTCGATCTTGTAGAAATATTGTTACTGCAGTAGTCCATGCGTGCGCATTATGATCAATTATATTTATTGGAACTCCTCTTGATTTATATTTTGATTTTTATAATGCTTATTCTGTAATCGTTACTACGGTTATTCTACAGGTTCATATTTTTGAAATTCTCAACGCTGTGTTTTTCATGTATCATATAGATTCCATAAATAACCGTGGTCACAGGATAGGCTAGCTCATAATACCATTTGTCAATTCCAGTCAATATTCCTGGTTTGGAACCTTGACTCACAATGACTGTTTTTTTATTACCGAGGACAGGGTCATTTTTATCACAAATAATCCAATTTCCTGTTTCTGCTAGTATAATAAATCCTGATTAAATAGTTTCTGTGTTTGAGATACGCTAATATACTCACTGCTTGTTTTTCATTCATAGTAGCATCAACACCACCACTGATTCAAAATGTTGACCAGGAGTGAGATGCGCCATCATTGTTAAATTCGTTCATTGCATCGTAAATTTTACCAATTATGTTTTTATCCGTCACTAGACCATTCATTGGTGCGTCTACAATTCTATCGAGATTAAATTAATAGGTTTTTCTAGGTTTGATCATACACAATCTTGCGAATTTCTCCATATTATAATTAAGACAAGTAATTAAATTAAAAATATTTTATATAATGAATCACTGCAAATGGCTGATGATAGGATATGTAACTCCTTGTAAAAAATCCTGCAAAAACGAATTTGCGGATATCATTCACAAAGTGTGCGATGATTAAGTCTAGGTCCAAAACCATGATTCTGATGTTGTGTTGGAGTACAAGGACAAACACAACTGCGTCTCCAATGTGGTGGTAAGCGATACAGAGAGATTACATGGTATTATGATAAGAGAAATATAGATAATGAAAAAACAATAAGAACCCCCGTGGACTATATATCAAGGTTCTCAAGTAACAATCTATACAAATAATCAATTAGAAAAATTAATAATATATATATATATATATATATATAAAAATTAGCCAAAACTTTGTAAAGCATCCAGTAATAACGAACTGCGAAGCATCACGTGATGGTGTAGTCAGAAACTGTCGGTTGAAAAAAGAAGTTGGTTTTGTCAATAATCAGAGTTATTTAATGTTTACTGTTGGAAAGAAACATTATTATTATCAAAGATGTACTTAAGAAGTATTTAATGGAAATATCCCCCATGGCTTTGTGATTGACCACATTGACTCAGACCCAAAAACAACTGCTTAGATAACCATCAAGCTATCACACAAAGTGAAAATATCAACGCGTCCTTACAGGGCATTATTCAAAACGTGCAAAATTCATCAATACAGAAACTAGTGAAGAAAAGATATTTCAATCCATGAATAGGGGCCAATGGCGTTAAACCATAAAAAACAAAAAAACAATCCATGAATGAAGATGGCAAATATTTTGATATCTGCATACCCTCGATTAGACGTGTTGCAGAGTGTGTATATAAATCCGCTTTTTCTAAGAAATATAATCACAATATATCATTTCAATATTATTATTATCATCATTATTATTATTATTATAATTATTATTATTATTATTATTATTATTATCATATGTATTTATTTTTATTTAATCTTTTTTTGTCATTGTTCAATAAGTAATACTTTGATACCTTCAACCGAAATAAGTTTGAAACCCCTTAATGAATACTACTTCTTCAATGAAGGGAGATAATTTTGGTTTAGATTTTCTCGGTCCTAATCAATAAGAAAATTGCACAATAATTACATAATAAAATAAGCATAAATACTAAATAACTTATTTTTAGATGCATAAATAGATATATTTTAATTTTGACTCTTATCAAGGTAGTCAAAGAAGGGAGATAATTATAGTTTACAGTAACCTCGCTTTTATTTTTACAATATTTATCTTATAATATGATTTTTATAAAATAAGAAAATATTGATTTTAGGTTTTGTTTTTTTAAAGATATAATATATTTATTTCTATGAATTTGTTAGATATCTTACTTCATCCAGATTTTCTCAGTGGTAATAATTAAGAAAATTGTACAATTGTTGCATAATAAAATCAGCACAAATACTAAATAACTTAAATAATTTTTACTTTTATCAAGGCAGAAAATATATATTTACAATTATTTAGTAAATGAAGTGAGGGGAATATGAATTCAGGAATACATGTATCTTTATATATATATATATATATATATATATATATATATATATATATATATATATAATAACTTTTAAAACATATAATTGTCAGATTGGAACATAGCGTATTGTGTCTGATTCTCGTAATAGGGACCAGAGTTCGAATCCCATAGCTTGCATATTGTCGATGGTTGCGTAATAGCGGATTTTTTCTATATAAAGTGTGGGCGCCAGTCTGAAAGTGTTTCATGTACATCTCCCATAATGTTCTAATAACGTTTTGCACCAACCCCGGGATTCGATTCTTGGGGGAGGTGTGAATGAAATCGAAATGCATTTCGATTACAAAATTCGCTGGAGGTGTGGCTGTGGGCGCCCCTAAAATAAATAGTCGAGTGGATGCATAATGTTCTGTCACACTGAGGTAACCCCGCAGGACAGTTCAGAAACTGCATATAGATGTGTGTCACTGGTTCCTGCAGTATTAGAAATCCAGGTGGAACCAGTGCTGTAAACAAGTATAAAATGTATCCCTGCTGGGCCTGATTTGATTTTTTGAGATTTATTTGATATTTTCCATCAATAGCATCACATAGTAGATTTACTGCGATAACCGAGGATATATTTACATTTCCAGGTGATATGTCTCCCACCTCCGTCAGGGTCATTATTGTATCTGAGAATATTATCCTGAGGTGTTAGTTTTCTCCGTGCAGCGAATATTTTAGTAAAATTTTACGTTGATAAGATCGCTGAGATTTTGCTTTACCGGTTTTCAGTGTTGGTATTACAAATGTCTGAAATGGTTGTTTCGTTATTTTGAAAAAAAACTTAGATATGCATAATACGATGGTTCTCTAGTTCCGTAGCGTTTATGATACTCTTCATGAATTACGAAGTCACGAATTTCTCGATTAATATACTCGATATCGTCTATGATCTGATCTAAATGCTGAATTGTTTCGATCATCTCCTGTTTAATACTCAATTTTTTATACTGAATTCATCAAATATGCGAGTGAGTTCAGGAGTAATTGTGTCTGAAAGAAATTTAAAATACTCTTCTCGGGGTTTCCTTCCTTATCATTTGTATTTACAAACACCAGGGAATTATTCGGCTGCTGCCCACCAAATGATTTTGATCTCATGATGGGCCAGCTTTAATATACTCGTAATGTTGCAAGCGCGATTTCCTTTACCGGAATTGCCGTTGGAATGTTCACGCTGAATTCAGGGTTAGTTGAGGTTGTTGAGATCATGGATGTCTTTGGCGGGGTTGTATTTAAGGCTCGCTGTTGCAGTAGCGCGCTTGATTCCATCAAATATATTGTTATCTTGTTTTTCTAATTTTAATATTGCAGTATCATAGATCTTAATCATTGCCGATAATTCATCATCGGATATTATTGAACTGTCGAGGCTGGATGATATCAATGAAGTTTATTGGAAATATGCGGCATTAGCGATATGTAATTTTATCATACAATCATGTAGTTTACTTTGACTACACGTGGATAATTTTTTTGCAATTATATTATCAAGCCGCTTAATTGTTGTTACCGCTGAAACACAAATTGTGACTTTTGCTGGTGCAATCATTATTACCGCTGATAGCAATATACCCGTTCCAGCAATAACAGCTGAAACCGAATACACCATTATATCAACGCGGATAATACGCCTGTTTTTTAATTTATTTACCTGATACACGTCAATGAGATTTTTAGTTTCGTTTGCAATTCACGCACTTGATCATATCGATACTGCTGGAAATTCATTATACTATTTACTTAAATCAATTACAAATGATGCAAACCACGTTATTGACATGGATGTTATATTACCAATATTAGGGGTTAGACTAAATGTTTTGGTGGACCCTTTATCAATGACTTCATTTACTCTACCAACGCCAGTAGATAAACTTGATGATATACTAAACTGTAAAGGGGAAATTGGGGTTAATGTATAGATACCCCAGACCTCGGCAGTAATAGAAAAAAATGTTATTTCGAGGTGTTCAGATGAAGGAACCTTGTTGTATCGAGTACACAGTATTAATATTTTCTTTATGCGTTATTTTAATTTGATGAAGAGGCTCAGTAATAGCAGCAAAATCACTAACGATATTATCCTGCGTTTGTTTTATTGTGTCGATAGTTGTATTAATATCAGATAGTTTCATGGGAATATTTGGCGGTCTTCCAAAGAAATTATACGCGGATTCATCAATGTTTTTAATATTTCTATGGAGATTTGCAAAAGGCATGGACACATGAGCATCATACTCGGTTCGCAACGTTGATAGTCTATTATTTATTGTAGCTACATAACATTTTGTTAGCGCGTCGGTGTCAGATGTTGGATCACTAAGTGATGGTATTTTATTTAAGTTCATGTCGAGCCGGCTTGTTATTGTATCACCAGATTTTTGTACCCGCGAGTGAATATTATCTAGCACAGTTGAAAAAAATTCTGCTTGAATCGTACCACTGGAATCAAACACCGCTATGGAGGTTTTGGTTACTCCATTAATTTTGATTATACGTTCAAGAAAAGATTACTAGTTTTTAATTTCCCCTTTTTATATTGAAATACGACTATTTCGTTTGGTTCCAGGCTTGCAAGATTTAACAATTCGGATATTTCTTTCTCGATACATTTTTTATCTCTTTGGCTCCCGATGTTTCACCGGTGGGTTTGTTTATCGAGAAGTATATCCCGTAAATATCAATCATTATACTCTTATTATCTCTCTAAAAAGTGATCACTCGTGCATTCATGCAAGGTTTTATGGGGTGGTAATTGTTAATTGCTTCTTGGACAGATATTGGTTGGTCGCATATTGTCTTTTGGTAGCGTTGAATGATAGATAGGAATTTTTAATCGATTCATATAGTACATAAATTCATTTTGCGGTGCTCACCCAAATGAATCTAAATAAACATTTCCACGCGAATCATTTGCGTATGCAACCCAGTGAGTTCAAGGTCCAGTGTTGATCGAGATTCATAATACTGGTTTCAATGTTGTTCGGGTATTTTGGTGATTGATCTCGCATTAAAACACCTGAAGTTTTTTTATTCTTCATTTTTTAGCAGAATCGATTAAATCAAAAATTTGAAAATGATGTTATTAAATCGTACCTGGTAACCTCAGGCCACTTTGTACCATGAATACGGAGTTCCTGGTAACCTTAGGCAGTTTCCCTTTTTTTGTATCCTTTCCCCGCTGCTTTCTTTAATACCATTCCTGATGCTTTTTCAACTGCTCAAAAAGCCGCACCTTTTGGTACACAAAATCCAGATATATGACAGAGTGGAATCGCACATGAAAATAGTAAAACTTATGATGAGTACAGATTCATATTTGAGAACCGATGCGACTATATTAAATGCTGTGTCAAGTAAAGATTTAAACAGTTTATTTTATATTTATCGATCTAAATCGCGATCTCTAATCAATTCTAGCTATTAAATTTGCATTTGTATATTTCCTGTGCATCAGATCCTTGATTCATCAACGCTGCTTGTTTTTTATTAGCGGCTTGGTTTAATATTTTATTATAATTAGCGGGCATAATTTATGTTGTTGCATATTTAAATCTTGGCTGCGGTTTCCGTAGTAATCATGTTAGTCTTTCTTTGGCTGCAGAAAATGGCTTATTGACATTATTACCAATAGCACCAGGGGCTGTTTCACCAATAACATTAATAGCTTTCATCGATAATTGTTTTGCGATTGGTGCTATTTTTATAGCCATTCTTTCAAATAACCATTGAATAACATTACCAAGATCTTCTCCATTAATCGTACTGTAAATGGGTAATCGCGAGTTTACTACGTAGGTCATGGTTTGTTTATAATGGTGATAGTGTATGATCATCTTATTTATTATTGTTAAATCTAATCGTGGTAATAAGTAATCAATGTGATAAGCATCAACGAGTTCATCGATAAATTCTCGATATTCGCCGATATCCATGATACCTCCATGCAATAATCGTCATAGGGGCAGCACGGACTGGAGAAAACTCTCCGGAAATAATCAATGAAGCCACTAATATTTTTCAAAGATTAATTTGAGGCGGTATCATGGATATCGGCGTATGTCGAGAATTTATCGATGAACTCATTGATGGTTATTATAATACTAATAATAATGAGGACTTTGTATAGCGCCTAGTATTTAGAAGCTCTAAGCGATTTACAACATCTATAATGATACGACTACACAACAAAAAAAAACAAGTAACAAAAACCATGCAATTCGATAAATTAAAAAAAAAACATGAGAAAAACATATGATATACAAACTATTGCTAGGTCTCTAAATTTGCTCCTGCAGTCGAAAAAGGTGAGTTTTAAGAGCACTCTTAAAAGGGACCACTGCGCCTTTGTGTTAAATTTCAATGGGCAATTCGTTCCCCATCACCTTGCCCTGTTATGGAAAAGAACGTTCTCCATATGACTTCGTTTTCATAGTGGGAACAATGAGTATACGATTGTCAGAAGCAAAGTTTAAGTATCTTGATGGTGTATACACATTTGCCAGGCCGAATAGGTATGTTGGACTGGAGTGTGTCAACGAAATATATAGCACAGAGAACAAGTTTTGTTTTTGATATGGTATTAAATTGATATCCAGGGTAGGGTACAGAGCAGTGGTGAGGTGTGCTCTGCTCGAGGTACTATAAAGATGATCTGTGTTTTGAACTTTGTTAAGTTTCTGGAGTAGTTATTGTGACGAACCAGACAGAACTGAGTTACAATAGTCCAGTCTTGAAAGTACTAATAAATACAAAAGTAGTTGCATCAACTGAAAGATACTTGAGATTGGAACGTATGCGTCTCAGTTCAAGGTATGCAGTCTTGAATATCTTCATGACATGTTGGTGCAATGTGAGAGTACTGTCTAGAGTAACACCTGGGTTTCGTACTGACTGTGTGAATTTAATCTTAGTGTTGATGATATTTATGATGTTGATGATGTGAATCAGAGAGTATTTGTGTTGGAACCAGAATGGCCTCAGTTTTAAAATTACTCATCTGCTTCTTGTCACATGTCATCCATGATTTCACAACCGAAATGCACCTCTCTACTCCATGGATGGTAGCATCAACTTCAGTTGGGTGGTTAGACTTGTACATTAGGGTGTCATCAGCATACAATTGATGAGACAGTGAGCGATGATCAATAACACTTGGGAGCCGATGAGTGTATAGAATGAAGACAAAAGGTCGAAGAACAGACCCGTGTGGAAAACGACAACATAGATCAACTGGACTGGAATGTATTCCATTTGCAGAAACAATTTGTGTCCTGTTGCCTAAGTATGACCTCAACCACTGTAAGACTATATTCTCAATGTCAAATACATGGTGGAGTCGGTGGAGTAATATATCATGGTCTATTGTGTCAAATGCTGCAGACAAATCAATAAGGATGAGGACTAATCTTTCTACTATCAAGAGCAGAAAGAATGTCATTAGATACTTTCAGAAGAGTAGTACAGTGGCTAGGCAGATTGTACATTGCTAAAAAGACTATGATTTCTTATGATTAGTGCAACTTTTTATAAGATTTTATTTATATGAATGGGAGATTAGAAACTAGGCAGTAGATCTTTACATTGTTATGGTCAAGTGTTGGTTTCTTCAGCAAAGACTTTACGATGGTAGTTATGGGAAATGATAGGAATTCCCCAGATGAGAGAGCGATGTTATTAACATCACTAAATGAAGGCAAGATTGGGTCTAAGCACTCAAGTAGCAGTGATGCTGTTATTGGATCAAGTTCACAAGACTTTGGTGACTAACTGTCACCACGATTAGATATAACGATAACAAGTAGGATGATCATACACTATTTCCATTATAAACCAACCATAGTCAGAGTAGTAAACTCGCGATTATCCGTTTATTGAACAATTTATGGAGATGGTCTTCGTAATGTTACTCGGGGGTATTTTGCAAGAATGGCTCCCGAAATAGCACCAATCGTAAAACAATTATGGATGAGAGCTCTGAATGTTATTGGTGAAAAAGCTCATGGTGCAGAAATATGAGAAAGGTTATCTTTGGAGCTAAACCCAGTTTTCCTTTTAAGAAACAACGATGATAATGATGCAATATGGCGGAACGCTGGTGTTGCTGATGGTAAAGAAAATATAACAAAACTTTTTATTGTGGATGCCTGTAATGACTCCATCGATCGCCACAGGAGAAAAATTACTATCATTTATGGATATAGGCAGTAAATCATTAATATCATGGCAAACAGTCACGACAGATATTACTGAGAGTAGTATTAACGGCATACTTAGTTGGCATATAGCATAGCATATGATTTAAACCTACGGAATGGTGTTGATATACACTTCCGAGCTCGTGTATCTCTTCCGAAGAAACATGCAGGTGTTATCACTATCCCTAATTACAGAGCAATAGCTGTTATATTCAGCGACAAATAAATGTTACTTGAGGGTGTTGGTGGACCAGTTATACTCATTGATGCCACGGTAGAAAATATGTAACACAATTAGATCACTCGTACTATAATAAATGTCATATATTCACGTTAGTGTTACTCTGACACCTCGTCAGATTAAGCATTTTAATGATGAAAAACTTAAACTTAGTCTCTCTGCGGGCACAATTAAAGATACAATTAAATCAGGTGGCATATTTCCACTTCTAGCGGCTATACCAGCATTAATTCCCGCGTCCACCCCAACCGTCGCGAATGCTCCGGCATTAGGGGCAGTTAGGACAGCGGCGGTAATGGCACGAAAGAAAGCAGCAGGGAAAGGATATTTTAAAAAAAATGGAAGGGGCCTAACGTTAACAGGCAGTCGTTTTATTCGCTATGGAAGCGGCCTGAGCCTACCAGGCAGTATTTACACCGATGTCAAATTTCGATTTACTCGATGCTGCTAAAATTAGGAATAAAAAAACTTCACTGGTGTTTTTCTGCGAGACCAGATGCCTTCTACACCAGAAACCGGTATCAATAATCTCGATAATTCCACCGGTCCTGGAATTCACTGGGTTGCATACGCGATTAATCCACGTGGAATTATTTATTCTATTCGCATGGGTTAGCCCCACCAATGCAATTTATGTATCATATTAATCGATTAAAAATTTCAATTTGGTGCTTAACGTTACCAACACAGACAATAACTGACCCACCAATATGCGGCCAGGAAGTAATTAATGTTCTTAATGTTGTATTAACATCAACCAAACCACTCCATAACGTCGTACACGTAATAACTTTTTAAAGAGATCTTAATGTATAATAGTAGATATTTACGTAAGGTCTATCTTTAGAAAAAAAAAGACTGAAGAAATATCACTCGAGAATGCGACAAAAATCATCAGCGACGAAATATCCGAACTATTAAAATCTTGTTGATGTGGATCCAAACGAAACAGTTATATTTCAAGAAAAACAGGGTAAATTAAGAACGAGTAATCTTTTGTTGAACGATATTATTGTTAGACTTAATGGAGTAAACGAAGACTCCATAAAGGCGTTTGATTCCACTGGTAAGATTAGACCCGGAGTTCTTTTTCCATCTGTATTAGATAACATCACCGAGCGAGTAAAAAAATATGGTGTTACAATGACCGGCGGGCTCAGCATGAACTCGAATAAAATAATCACAGTGATCCAATAACTGACTGCGACGCAGAACCAAAAATGATGTAGATGTCGTAGACAAAAAAATATCAACGCTGCGTGCTGAATATGATGTTTATGCATGCGCGTTTGCAAATCTCCGTAAATATTTTAGAAAAATTGATCGGACCGCCGATAATTTTGTTAAGACCAAAAATATCTCCGTTAAACTTTCTGATATTAAAGCAACTATCGAGACGATTAAACAAACACAGGATATTGATTGTGATTGTCTCGCTATCGCTGAGTGGCAGAGATAGGATTAAAATACCGCATAAACAAAATATAAATACCGTGTACAAGATATTCTGGGGGTCTTTCACCTGCACACCTCAAAATAACACCATTTAAAAGTTACTGTATCTGTCCGGGGTATCTATAGATTAACTCTGATTTCAGCATTACAGTAACGTATCATGAAGTACATCTACTGGTGTTAATAATACAGGTAAAAAAAAATAGAAAATCGATCCACTGATGCATTTACAATAATCCGTAATTGTGGAAATTTAGCATTAGCGTCAATCACACGGTATGTAGAATTTGTAATTGATATAAGTAAGTTGTATAATGTACGCCCAACATAATATATACGATCAAGTGCAACAATTGCATACTAAAGTGAAAAATCTCATCGACACGTATACGGTAAAAAAACCAAAATATCGTATGCGTATTACCACAGTTGATTTAATCGTGTATTTGGCGTCAACTGTTATTGCTTTAACGGGTATATTGCTATGAGCGGTAATAATGCACCAGCAATTGTCACAATTTGTGTTTTATCGGTAACAACAGTAACCGGAGTTGCTAATATAATTGCAAAACCAATATTCACATGCAGTCAGAATAAACTAAATGAGTTTATTATTAAACTACATACCGCGACGGCTGCATATTCCCAGTTATCATCATTGCTCTCAAATATTCTTAACAACGAAATAATATCAGACGAGTTTACATTGGTGATTAAGATTCACGAATCCTCGATGACTAACCACAATTTGAAAGAGAGTGAAAATTATAATAATGACATTGCTGGAACTACTGCAACGGATAGCCACGAATATAACATAGGCAAGAACAAGCATGATTTCAATAACCTCGTCCAGCTCTGAATTCAGTGTGAAGTACCCAACTGAGATTCCAGGAAAAGAAATCGCGCTTGTCCAATTACGAGTATACTACAGTTGTCCAAATATCCGGGCAAATCATTCAAAAGTCAAATAATTCACTGGTATTTGCAAATAAACAGAAACCAGATGAACCCCTGACTGGAACATTGTTTCTGTACCGATGGGGAGTAATGATGTCAAGAATATCAATAATGAATTCCAGAATAGAAGAAAATCCATAACAGGAAAGGAATCAAAGACAGCTATTACGGTTCACGAACCATCCCTTTCAGCCGCGGTAGAGATAAATTCTCCCGATTACAGCGCGGATATTTATCAATCAAATATTAGAACAATGCTAGTTTAGCCTTAATTTCCGCCACCATCACCTGAAGTTGTTAAGGAACCAGAGCCAGTAATGTCTGATTACCTCACAGACAATCGATCATAATAACCTTGAAAATAAACACTCACACGTATATAGTTTGCATCATTTATAAATTATGTCGACGAAACATTTTTATATTTGAGCAAAGATAAAATTTATTGGAATATCAGCTTTATAGACCCTGAACGTCTTGATCGTCTTGGTTCTTTGATTTAAAGAAATCAATCAAACACATAAAACATATTTAATAAAACTAAAACAAAAATCTACAAGAAGATGCTCTCGATGTAACTTTGCAACGGGATGAAATCAATAACAAATTCAATTATTAAATCAGCTTTTATCTGACATGGAGTATCTGAACGAGAGATGTATTCAATCTATAGTTAAAAACAGATATAACTTAAACAGCAAGCAAACGTTTCTACATGCACATAAAATAACAGAAGCTGATCTACCTGATTTAAAGTTTCCCGGTATAACGCGGAAGAACTAAAGATATCCGTTAAATAAGTATTTTTCTCGAATACTTGCCGCATGGAGAAAAATAGTACTATCACATGATACTATTCTCAGATACAATAATGATCGATTTAGAGGTGGTAGACATATATTACCCGGAAATGTAGTTATAATTTCAGTGATCGCGGCCAACCTTGTGTGTGATGCAATTGATGGAACTTATGAGACAAACACAGAAATATCAAATCAAGCAAAGCAGGGATATACTCTGTAAACTTTCACTCTTCAAGTCTCTCCTGGAAGTTTAGTAATACAAGTGCCTGTTTACCCTTTGTATTGACGATGTCATAAATCACTACTAACTTTAAAATATAAAGACGAAAACGCTCACTTGATTGATTAGTCTCAAGAGTAATTACATATAAGTCCGTTTATAAGATCCTAATTCAGAATAATAATAAATTTGAAAACTTTACACACAAAATCAGTCGCCTTGATGAAATTAAGATACGCAATTTTAGTAGTAAATACCCTATCAGAATTAACACTAAAGAGAACGAATGTTTTTTTTCCGTTTAAGTAGTAAAAACCCTATTATAATGTGTAAATCGTACGATTTTCATTCTTTTTAGTAGCATATACCCTATCAGAATGTGTATATCGGACGATTTTTATTATTTTTACTAGCAATTACCCTATCAGAATGAAAAAATATGTCGGTTTGCACAGAATATAGAAATAAAAAATATTTCAGCCGCATAATACAAATAGTATTATATATTGTTATGAAATCGGTCCCTTTTTGAGGATTTTTAGTAGAATTAGTAAATTGGTCGATTTGGTTGGTTTTATAAGGTAAATACCCTATCAAAGTTACGAACTCGGACGATTTTCATTTCTTTTAGTAGTAATTACCCTATCAGAATTAGTAAATTCGACAGTGTGCACGATTTTAGTAGTAAAAGAAAATACTTTGAATCAAAATATCCCTGTGCTGACCTACTTTCGTTTCGATACTTAGAAGCCGCTTTTGTTGGATTTCGTTAATGAATAAATTGGATTATTCGTGACAATAACGACCCTGTCCTCGCTAATAAACAAAACCAGTCATTGTGAGTCAAAGTTCCAGACCAGGAATATTAACAAACATTATTATGAGCGATAGTATCATATTACCGCGGTTATTGATAGAATTTATCCAATAAATGAAAAACCTAGTGTTGATAATCTAAACCAGATGAAATTGTGAATCCCAAATTGTGTAACTGACCGAGTAACGGAACATTTTACAAATGCGATGCGTGGAATCGGTCTGACAGAGCTAGGATGTAAAAGGATAAACAAATGGGCTGAATCGGTTAAGGATACAGGTGCTACAATAAAAGATGTGACTGAGCTAGGAAAAAAATAAAATTCCCAATAATAGTAGAAACGATAATCGGTGAGATTTTGTACGAATCAAAACATTACAAAAAAGGTTCCCAGTCGATCTTATTGGTCATAGTGCCCATGCATGGACTAACGCAGTAACAGTATTTCTACGAGATCGAATAGAAAGATTTTACCGCCCAAAAACTGGAGGGAGGGTACGTTTGATTTTCTTAATGAGTTAAGTAAAAACGATTCTGTATCAGTGTGGTTATTTCATAGCTTTGAAGATAAAGAGGATAAATTTGATCAATTTGTAAGGCATAACGGTGAAATATGTCGTACAGAATCTCTTCATGAAATGATGAGAAAACTCGCTGAGACAAGTTCAAAGGATAATACCGAGAAATTATTAACAAACTGTTTTACAGTCCTGTCAGTTGCAGCTCACTTTACCTGAGAGAAAGATCTGTGGAAGCCAACACGATTTGAATTCTCTCAGATGTTCAAGCTAGCTGTGTCGCTTACGGACACGGCGGATTGTGGAAAACCAAATATGATTCTAAAAGTGTTATCTCAGTTGATATGGTTGCATGTCATCCAGAAAGTGTTCTCAGATATGGAGAGATTGCTGGTTATTTTAACCTATTCCTTTCGGTATAAGGGTGATGCATGAACTCCTGATAGAATGGGTGAGAAATATATTCCAGAGATCATTAGTTTGGATGAGATATGCACAGTGTCGCTTGATATATTACAAATGTTTCTTGATTGGTTGTTATTTAAACATACAGCCGTGATAATGTGTGGCGTTCGTGGTCAACCGCCACCATTTTAGTTGGTTTATCTCCGTATGATTGGCTAAAAAAACAATTTGTAAATTACTATAAAGACATTAATACCGATCATAGAGCACTTGATCCATAATTAAGAGAGTTCAAGAAATTAATCAGATTACAGTCGGATACAATTCCAGAAACAAACATAAATGATTTTTGGGAAGCGTGGATAATACACGATTTGATAGTGGCGAGTAGAAAGATAGTCAGAGACACACTTGAGCAACAATTATTTTAAGAGAATAAAGAAAAGATTCCAGCGTTTCCAGTTCCGTTGTGTTATAGACCAGCTGACACGAAGACAAAATATTGAAGTTGATATTCTTTGGCACTTGACAGAGTCAAGAAAACAGAATCTCGTTTTAAACAAAGTTGTTATGGTCCATATTGATGTTGTCGAAGATGCCTTGCGCGCTGACAAATCTCCCTGGACGCTAGGATACGCATGGGAAATACACTCATCTCAGAGGTTAACCATCTCTGATAAATTTGTTCGGATCATAGATCATCGCTGCGTGTTGTCGAATTTAGCTTATCTCGCAGTGTCACGAGCTAGAAGAATAAAAAAAGTTATCTTAAATTCTAATGACAACACCAGCAATGAAATTGTCAGCGATGATATAATAAGAAAAGAAAAAAGATAAACAATGTTTTTTTTCAAAAAAATCGTGTCTTTGATATTGATGTTGAATTTATAATGATGCTGAAACAACAATAGCATAATCACTGTGCGAGCTGTAATTGTATAATGCTATGGTCCTTTTATAAAGACAAAAACACGCGATAATTTACCGTAGATAGGAAAGATAACAGTCTAGGCCATTCACTAGAAAATGTGATGTTGACCTGTCTTGAGTGTAATAGACAAAGAGGTGCAAGCCAAGTGATCGCGGTAGTAATTCTCTATCCTTGAGTATCACTTGTAACTGTTCACGTGTAAATAAAAGCTGATGAGCAGGTACATCCAATGTAGATTACGGGTCTACCCGTGGATCTTGTTAAATTAGATATTTTGTGTGATGTGACGCTACAATTACGGTTAGAATCCTTCCTTTTACCTCCATCGAGCTCACCTTGTTCACATAAATGTCGGACAGTCACATTGCCAAGTATTATTTGTTTTGAAAACTCATTTCGTGCGGGTTTATGTATTTGTGTGATCTCGTTATTAAGTTTCATATTGATTATTCGAGTAGTTTCATTATTTAATGCACATATCACAATTAGTAATCTTGCAACCCGTCCACGATATCTCTTGTCTTGAAGACATTTCTTTGCGTATTGATATCCAAATAACCGCACAGCAAGTGTTCGACTAAATCATTCAACAATTGCTTGATCAAGGTGTATTGCAGTTTATCCTCGTTTGATGGTGCACCTTGAAATTCCTTGCCAGTAACAACCTGTAATAGTTTTGGCCATTGCAAAGGTCCTCCTGGATAAATTCGTTCAAATGCAGTAGTAATTTCTTTCGCTGTCTTTGTAGATAATGGCTCAGCTTCTTTGTATCTACTCGCAACATCAACTACAATTAACACGTACTTGTAAGTTACTCGAAGTCTAGTATCATGTATTAGGAATAATATATCCGCCTGATGAACTTTATTTGGAACGATGACATCACAATGCGCGTATTCGATTCTTTTATAAGGTGGTATATAAGTTTGCCATATTGCTTGTCTTGATAAACAATCTGCTGCAATAACATTTGTAGACCTTTGCTGCTTCAGCGAGTGCATTAATAGCTGCGTTACCTCTCTAGTATCCTCTTGGGGAATGATACATGGATTCCATGATATGAATTGCAGGACCGTGAAGCTTCGCTTCCAAATATTAATTTACTCTTCATCGCAGATTTTACAAACCAGTTAACTAATGATTCCTTGAAAATATTACTCGTAATAGAATTTAACGCGTGAATCAATTTCACATCTGTGAGATGTCTATGTTGCAGATTGTTATTTTTTTTAAGATACATTATGAGAGTGACAAGCTCGATCAATTTCATTTATTGGATATTCACCAGGTATTGGATGGTCTTGTCTGTCAAGTTTGTTATCAAATCTGTTTCCAGGGCAGCAGTAATTATAGAGGATGTTTTTCTCCTGTGTATTTATTCCATGGAGTACCTGTTATCTTTTGACAATTTTGCTACAATATCACCTCCCTCTCTTATTTTAAATCGTCCGCTGATTTTGCAGAAATAAATCTAAATTTCTCTGTACCACATTGTGAACACTTACCAGCAAGTGTTGATCTGTTATTTTGTGATGTAATTGTTGTTGAATCGTTTGTTCTAGTATGCGTCTTGCATTTCAAACAATATAGATACATTATTTATTTAAAACAAAATTAATGTAATTGATGTTTCAGCGACAAAAGCACGAGAACCTTTTAAGCATATTATTCCGTTACCAAATTCCATGAGAATGAAAATTATTGGACCGTCTGAAAGTAGCAAAACGCAATTGCTACTTAATCTGATAATAAGTTGGTTACAGGTTGTATCTAGTAGCACCGTCTGAAGATGATCAGCGGTGTTATTATGTGTTGAAAGATTTTGATGTAAATGCAAAAACGATAAATGAAGATGGTGTTGATTTTATTAATTATATCACTGATATCAATGAAGCACGGAGTGTTGATGACCTTGATGGAAATATTATTAATTTAGTCGTGTACGATGATGTAATGCTGGATAAACATGCAAACCCAGCTAGAATATATGTTGAGGCAGACTTAAAAGCACAGATGTGAGTTATGTTAC
This sequence comes from Unio pictorum, assembly GCA_030141615.1. Classification (NCBI taxonomy): domain Eukaryota; kingdom Metazoa; phylum Mollusca; class Bivalvia; order Unionida; family Unionidae; genus Unio; species Unio pictorum. The sequence continues at coordinate 11,771,214 of JARLTB010000034.1, read as the reverse complement.
CCAGCGGTATACATAAATTCCTAAAGTAATTAGGGACAATTGTAACAGTCTTGCTGGACTTTACACACTTAGAAATATTCATCAGACCTGGTGTAGCGGAGATAAGGATTATAATATTTTTAGAAATTTCTTGAGTCAAGCTATAACAACCCCACACGGATTTATAACAATAAATTTACATGCTCCACGATCAAGATGTCGAATAGGTGTTGATGAAATATTTGGATCATAGCAGCGAAGGGGGGGGGGGGTGCCGGGGAGGAGGCGACATCGAATTTACTTCTTGGTTAGATCGAAGCCTTAGTTCTGTTTTTTTACGTGATTTTTTTTGGTTTTGGAGGAGGCCTTAGTTTACCAAATAGACGAGGTGGGTTCACCCTCTCTACGTAGGAAGCTTTAGTTTGACAAATATCTGAGATAACTTCGCCCTTCCTCAGAAGAGGTTTTAGTTTTGTCTGAAAACCTGGTGCGTTCGCCCTCTCTGCTGCTACATCACTATAAAATTCCATTCCACACTGCAGACATCTTATCGATAAGACTGACTTTTGTAACTCAATGTCAAAATTCCAATTCACACACACACACACACACACACACACACACACACACACACACACACAGTTAAAAAGAGTTAGAAGAAGGGTATACAATGGAAGAAGAAATTGTATTTATACCTTTTATTACACATCAACTCTAATATACACTAAATTATACAAGTAGTTGTGTGACATTTATTGTTGACGTTGCAGAAATATTCTTTTTTACAAATAACAGGTAAGTTATATATTCAAAAAAACCATATGCTTTAATTAGTTGGAACGAACAATATCGTGATGGTACAATTCTAATAAATGTAATATGGTTCAAAGGAATATCATTTCTTAAAGTATTGCATTACATATATTTTTGAACAAGAAAGATCCTCTAATAAAAATATTGATTTTTGCTAACAAAATAAATAGATTATGTACATGGCCTTTTGACTTTTTGTTTATGTCCTCACAACACCCTGCACATGACGTCACAACTGCATTTTAATGTTTGATCACTTGCAGGATCATGTAGTGATCATTATAAAGAATGTGACAATATAAACTAAAAAATTAAGGAAGGTATTGTTATATTGAAAATTGCTGGTGCACTAAGAAAAAGAACATAATTCCAGTAAACTGATATGGGTTATTATACATACAAGAAGAAAGAGTTTATATTCCTTCATTTTATAAGAGTTAGCTAACATACCTATCATCTCACCATTGTGTACACGACATATATATACTCATTATTCCCACTATTAATACGAAGTCCTATGGACTATGTTCTTGTGCATTCCAGCGCTCAGCAACGTGGAACAAATTGCCCAGATACATTAGGTATAAAGACGGTGATCCGTTTCAAGAGTGCTCTTAAAACTCAACTGTTTTGACCCCAAGAACAAACTTAAAGACCTACCAATGTTTCCTACCTGAAATATTTTCAGTATTTTTTTGTTTTCTAATTTCATGGTGTTTGTTTTTGTTTGTTTAGATATGTCATTATAGATGATGTAAAGATTATTATTTTTCTCACAATCTGATAAAATTGGTGTGGGCTTTAATCCTTACCACCATGATCATCCCAGAGCTGTTACTTTGATGTTATAAACACTTGGCATCGCATTGTTTGGTTTTAGTCTTTTCTTGATAAGAGAATTTGTGCATTTATGATTTAAAATGCTTTTAGAGGAGTTACTATATATTTATTTCTTAAAAGCTCAATTTGATTCTATATTCTTCAAAGAAGTACAGACACTGCATGCACGACAAAATATGTACACATTGCAATCGGAAATTAAAGGAAATGGTGAGCAATTGAAACTAGATGAATTATGATGAATCTATATTATTAAAGTATATTTTAAAAAATTAAAAAGCAACTTTTCTGAAAATAGCATGAGTAAAAAAAATCGATCAGCAAACACACCTGATCACGTCAAACATAGGTTATACAATTCACGGCAATCCACTAAGAACTACAAGAATAGATACCTGCATTAACAAAATTCATTCATCAAGCTGTAAGTTCAAAAGGGCAATAACTCTCACAATACTCAATTGATCACAAACATTTCTCATTATGTGCACCTTTAGAAGATTCACATATTATGCACGAGGTTTCAGAACGATTAATCAAAAACTACACGACAAAATGAATTCGCAAGATCCTGTCCTTGGCTGCCATCAGCCGCAAAAGGTAAATTATCTGACACAAAGTGAGAAAAGTGATTCTACTTTACATGTACAATATTTGATACCCTGAATCAGGTTCCAAATAAAAAACCTAACAAAACCAGATCAAACTTATTGTTCGAGGTGAACATGTTTAGAATAACATTTTCCAAATTTCATGGTAATCTATTCCGTTGTTTTACATGACGTCACAAAACGTGTGTACTTCCATATCCGCCATTTTGAGTCACTATACCTCATAACATTCACCTAATAACATTGTTCTTCCCGCATACTCACGAAGTCACGTTTCATTTTGTGCGTAAGAATATAATAATACTGCTGTGCATGTGAACCGAACGATATCGAATGGGTGATTTTACTACTTGTTTTCTTCAAGTAAAATATTAAAAGTTCAACCAACTTTTTTATTCTTTCATAAACAAATACATCGATCAATAGACAATCGTATCAACATATGTATGCACAAAGAATTAGAAACGTTTAATGATTTAAATTTTCATGAGCTTAAATCATGCATCTGATTATTGTTCAAGTTAAAAAGTTCTTTGGTAATACATAATGTCATAATTCTAAAAGCATTTCAGGAATACATCGTTTTAACATTCGACACTAAGTCATGCTGCTTTAGACACATGGTTCGTTTGAATACACTAAAGATGACACTTCTTTGACCGGTTATCGATTTCATTCAGTATCATCCTACATCAAACGTCTCCACCACAAATACAATATTTTACCATACTAATTGGTTTGTCAACTTTCTTTGGCAAAGTATCTGTACATTAAAGTTCTAACATAGAATACATGCTATGAAATTTTAATTCGTGACTGATATTATATCCCAAAATTCATCATCCGGAAATACTTTTTCAAGATGACAAGCTTAGAGATTTTTTAAAAGTACCAATATTTTCTGTTTGTAAAAAGGTGCGTTTCTATTTGATTGCAATATACACGATTACGGTTGAACTTCACTATTCTGTCTTTCGATATGAGCAAGAGACATTCCAGCTTTAGTTTTATTTTTAATTTAAGTTTTGTTTAATCTATGTATCGTTTCGATCAAGTAAATATCCTTATGTCCGGTGGCCTTGTGGTGTCCAGCACGAGAGAGGAAGGTCGTGGGTTCGATCCCCGGCTGGGTAATAAAAAATTCTTACAAAAATGATATTAACAGCTAGAACTGGTCAGCCTGGTGTCACGATAATGCCACTGGGTGGGACATCATGCTACTTGTCTGTGGCATGATGCCCCAGTGCTAGCCATCACTATAAGCTTGCCTCACAGCAGACATCGTAGCGATAAAACTTAAAAATTATGTTAAAAATCCTAATCAAGCAAATAAATATCCTCATTTATAGTTAAATCGGATTATTCTCTTGAATATACAAGATGATTAATGTTGACAAAGGCTTGTTAGGGACTAAAAATGGCGGCAAAATGGACGCGCGAATTGTGGGTATTTGCGTACACGATATTGACGTTTGCAATTAGTCGATGACCATACATTTTCCAAGTTACATAATAGTCAGTAAAACTGTGTGCGCTAACGAGTGTCATTTACCAGTTCAAGACGGAGACAATAATCACTTCCACGAGCACTGAGAGTAAAGTATTTTCCCATATTCACTTAGTTTGTGTAAATAAAATTTACCACGTTTTATGGAGATCATTTTCGGGAGTAGTACTGCTGACGAAATTGTGTGACGGGGAGAAATATGTATAGTCATGTTCACTGCTAAACAGTAAGGTCCGCCACGGACTAATATAAGTATGTGCTTTTTTTAATGGGTCTTGCTTGTGCATTTTTTGAATTTGAATTATCCATCTAAATTCCCAGGTAATCGATTATTCATGAATATTTTACCTTACGGTATACACGTTGCAAAAATTTTTAAAAGGAAAGCATATTATGCTTATTGTATCTAGTTTACTTTTAGTTGCATTAGTTTCAATTGTTTTCAACTTAATATTTGTATATTTTATCAAACATTAAACAATCTTTAAAATGACGGGTATATTAAGTTCTCATTATACTGACAACAGATGGAAAACAGAAACATATATGCCTAACTTTTTGAATCACATTTTTCAAATTATGAAGTTTGTCCTCTCTTGCATGTTACGTGGAAATATTGATGTTCCCATTTTTTAAAAATAATAATAGATTGCATCTACAACAAGCTTATAAATGAAAATATCATGTAGCCTAAACTGCTTTGTTAGTCGGCATTAATTTTTCAGTATTGCTAATCAGCACTAATTAGCAGTAAGACAATTGTAAGACAAAACAGATGCGCGATGTTCGTCGCTAAATGGCCGTCTGTGGTGATGCTGCTTCTTAAATAGTTTTCTGTTGATGCATGTAAATGTCAAGATGCCTCCTACCGTCATGATGTTTAACCGTGTTTGACATAGTACTTTTAGTACTTTTCATACTGCGCTGTAATGATCGCGTACCATTGGATTGATCAGTAAGGGAAGGTTGCGGTGACTTATTCTTATCCTTTAACGTGTCTAGTATTTGTCTGTGCATTTTGTATAAACTCGTGCCACCAAATTCATCATCTTCTTCAATGACATCAATTCTCATGAGATGCCTCGGCATTTTTATCATTTTCTTTCTAGACCTGTCGTATGAATAAACATTATCTTCCTTGGTTACTTTTTTGGCATACTTGTGGGTATACTTGTTCGGTAAAAGCCCCTCAAAGAAAAGAATGATAGCCAGTTGTTGTAAATAGAGATGCATATCAGGAGTAAAGTTGTGAAGAAGGTCTGTGCACGTGGAGGACATAATGGCGATTAGTGCATTAAGCATGAGAATGGTAGTCATAATTACGAAAACTATAAATACTATTGAGAGCCATACAGGGTGACTGGAATCGCCAATTTCGATATCTGCAACACCTAGAAAACTTTTAAAAGTCAGCATAAGCATTCCCTCCCAACTGCTATAACTAGTCTGATTAGTTGGGTTATAAAGGAGCATAAACATTGCTGTAGAAAAAGCTACTAATTGGAGCGCTATGATTGGTGCAAAGCGAGTTATATCTTGTAACAATACTCTTTGAATCAAGGAGGTGAAAAAGCAAAAAAAGCTTGTGGCTCGCAGAAAGAAAAGGAAAAGATACCAGCCAATAACCACTGCAATAATCAAAAGCATGTTGTTATAATCAGACAACCATGTTGCGCCAAAGTCGGATATAATGCACAATGCAAATAGAAAAAATAGAGCGTGAAAGATTGCATTTGCATAGGGGTTTAAAAATGGCGCAAAAGTGATTTCAAACTTTCCCCTGCATATCTGCACAATCTTAAAACACCCTAACCATATGTACAGAGGACACATTATTGTCATGGTGATAGCAAAGTAAGAAGGGAAATGCGCACCCAAACCCTGATTGATTGTCACAGTTTTCTGACTCTTCACCCTCTCCACAGCAGCTGCCGTTAGTACAGACATTATTATGATGTGGAACAGCAAAAAAATGTAAAGAAATTTACAATAGTGTCTCCATTTTCTGATGATCATCCACTTTATCGGTCGTATTCGCACAAAGCTCAGTGACGTTTGGTAGGGATGATGAAAAATATGATCAAATACTGATGGCGCTCCAGTTTTTTTTTCTGTTGGGGGTGGTTTTATGAAGCTATCTCTCAGCTGGGCTTCCATCGCTTTCTCATATTGTTGCCTCCTGTATTCTCTCAGCTGATGATCTATATCCGTCATGTCGTACATCTTCACGTCAAAAAGTCCCGACGAGTCATCCGTGGTGCAATATCCCTGTAGAAAAAGAAGATAAATGTTTTCTAGATTAAAGCTGGCAGATCACTCATTAAAGCAGGCATGATTAAGGTGATTAAGGACGTGTGTGTGTGTGTGTGTGTGTGTGTGTGTGTACAGTAATAAATTTGATAGCGTCCCGTTTTAAGGAATATTTAGGTTTGTGTGATTACTTGTGTAAATAATGGAAATATATTTTGCCCGAAATAATTAGCAGCTACTACAAGGAAACGTCAGGCAGTAAAGTGTTAGTATTTGACAAGTAGTGAAGTCAGGCCCAAACCGAATTAATGTCCCTGTCGTAACGTAGTCAATATTAAAATCTAGGGGTGTACATTGGTGGTGTGACTCCAGTTGCAGGATTTACTGTAGAAAACCGGTAAATTATTTATAACAATAAATAACATAGGAGTCAAAAGATACGGTCTTTGTCAGCATTGTGGGAAATGTCGTACAGTTACATTGGCGAAATCTGCCAGGAACGCATACATAAAGTGACCTAAGGTGGAGGGGTTAAAATAATTAAATGTTTAGAAGAGTGATGTATATTTTTCCACTGAAACCTGATGACGAGAGCCATGCTGATGTGTGATTAATATATACTGGGCAGGCTAGATAAATGTGGTCTTGCAAAGATTAGAGTAAAATGAATGTATAAAATGGATAGGTCATAGTTTCTAAGTTACAGTTTTTGTTGTATGGAAACATGTTTACTTTATATGTAGTCTTAATAGGAAGGAAACTATGTTGCACAAAGGTTTTTAATATGACAATATATGCATATGCACACACACGCACACACACACGCACGTACACACACATACACACACACAGATATATATATATATATATATATATAGGTTATAGTTACTTTCTTGCTTGATAATTTCTAAATGAAGTTACTTAGACAAAAGGAAAATTACTCAGAATCTTTGTAATTGTTTTACCTCATCAATTATGAACTTAACAAGTTCGACCTGTCCGTATTTCGCAGCAAGGTTAAGCGGTGTTTCGTTATCCTTGTTTGGCGTGGAGAGCAACCTTTTGCAGCAGTCCTTCTTCTCTTTCTTGATGAACTCCATCATTTTTAGTGCATCGTCTTCGCGCTCAGGAAAGATATTAGCGTACTTAAGAAGAGAGTGGCAAAGGTTATCACCGTCACTGTTTTCTTGATAAACATCTGTTTCTTTCTGTTCAAGTAAATATTTCACTATCTTTTCGTTGCCAGTCAATGCGGCAATCGATAGAGGTAACTGGCCCATCATAACGTTGTTCTTGAACTTCAAACCCGTGGCTGTTTGTGAAAGCATTTCGCTGACGCCGTCTTTTGACTTGTTATCTTCTGGCTTGGTTTTTTTTCCAGCATCAAGTAATTGTTCTACTAACTCTTGGTTTTCCTTACAGATGGCCATGTGAAGTGGTGTTTGGCCACGAAATTTAGTAGAATTGTCTCTGTTGGACTTTACTAAATCGGGGTGTTCTGTTAAGATATACTCAAGAACTCGCTCCTGAGTACTCTTCTGAGCACGTTCATGGCCGCGTTCCTGGACACACTCATTAGCCCCATTCTTCTCCATTTTGTTAAATTCAAATTCCTCGACACACTCATTAGCCCCATTCTTCTCCATTTTGTTAAATTCAAGCACGGTTATCGCTTTATGCAAAACTGTCGAATAATCATCTTTCTTCATTCCTTCTTTAAAAGACTGACTCTTTGCAAGTCGATCTAGTTTTCTTTGAAACTTTGTAAAAGCCTCCTCCTTATGATCTCCCTGTTTTACATTTCCCTCTTCTATATTTTCCTCTTCTAAACTTCCCAATTGATCAATGTATTCAAAAATGCTTTTATAGAGTTGAGATATTCTTTTCTGACTTAATGGATACATCGTGGTGAAGCGGAATCTTTTCTTCTACTGTGGCACTTTCATAGACGTCTAACTGCAAAATAGGATGTATGTAATAGATACACGCCAACCAAAAAATAGTATCTCAAATATTAGTTGGCTGCATAGTGTTATAGTATTTATAGTACATTATGAAGTCTTCATCCTGTTACCAATTAACCAATGAATTGGATACTCTTTTCTCTTGAACATAAAGCACATGTGGCTAGCGTTAGTATAAGTGAATACGACTTTTGAGATCCTGAATGTGAAAAAATAATTCAGGTACTCGGAAACATTCAGAGTGCATTGGATGAAAATGAATGGACTTGACATATATAACTTCGATTTTCTTACAGTTTTTGATGCTGTGGGTGATGTAATTTTGTGTTCCGTTATAGTTAATTAGGATCAGAAATGAAAGGATATAAAGAGGCAAAATATGGAACATTTCACCTATGTATTCTAGACCCATGTAGGAACCTGAACCTGTCAAACCAGTCTATTGTAAAACACAAATGCACCATATATATATATATATATATATATATATATATATATATATATATATATATATATATATATATATATAAACAACAGTATAAACAAAGAAGCATGGGCGTGTTTTGTTGATTGAACGGACCTTTATAAACCTTATATATATTTTACTGCAAAACACAAGTGCACCGTATATATATATATATATATATATATATATATATATATATATATATATATATTCCCATACTTGCTGAATACCAAACAATTTACAGTTGTAGAATATTAAAGTGTCATTCACGGACTTTTCTCCAAAAAGTTAAGCGATTGTGCATTCTCTCTCTCCCCCCACCCCCGAAATTCCTGATGATTTCGATGACCAACGGTTACAATACCGTGAAGTAAATTCATATGAGTGGATGCTATCACGTAATCAGGTCCATGAAGCAACATTTTTTTTTTGTAGTAAAATAACAATAATTTACAAAAGGCGCTTCTAGGAATAGATTTCTGACGTATTTATAGGAAGGGTTTGACGGGAAGCTACCGCTAAAAAAATGGAAAGAACTTCGCGATGGTATACTAAATAGATCGATTGGACTAAATAGATCGGTTGGACAGTAGTCCCTTGTGACAGAGTTAGACCGTAGTCCCTTGTGATAGGGTTAGCCAGTAGTCCATTGTGATAGGCTTGGACAGTAGTCCGTTGTGATAGGGTTGGACAGTAGTCCCTTGTGATAGGGTTAGACAGTTGTTCCTTGTGATAGAGTTTGACTGTAGTCTCTAGTGATAGGGTTAGCCAGAAGTCCCTTGTGATAGGGTTGGACAGTAGTCCCTTGTGATAGGGTTGGACAGTAGTCCCTTGTGATAGGGTTAGGACTAGAAGGGTATTGACTACAACAAAACAAAATCAACAAAAAAATTGAACAAACAAAAGAACCCTAATATAAAGACAAAAAACACTAAAATACAAAAACACAACCAAACAAAAAGTATCCCACGGGCGCTAAAGTGACTTCACTCTTGTGCAATATCCTTTTCGTCGCCCCACCCAAGTCTAAGCAAAGATGGAATAAATAATGTAAGAGATATAACCCATTGTACTTTGTACAAGACAGTTCTGGAGTTGTGTCCCTGCAATACATTAACTTCCAAATTTTGTGACCTAGTTTTCGTTGAATAAACAACACTTGAGAGCCATGAATGTACAATCACATACCCTCCTCATAATGGTATCAATGAGATTGTATTATACTTCTGTAAAACCTTGTTTAAAGTTTGCTTCTGTTTGGACATGTGAGACACCTCTCGTGCAAGTTTGGGCAGGCGATCAAGGTATTCTCTCAAGCCCTATTATTTTGTTTTCTTTTTACCTCGTGATATCTTTTTTGTACCAATGTTATGGATATAATGCATACTTTTTTGTTAAAAATTGTAATGGATATAAATGGCAACTTCCGGAATGACTCTCGGCCAGAAATATAATGCAAAAGAAACCCACGTTCCGGACCCAACCCATACCAACAATTTGAATGGTCGCTCGCGTAGGTGGGAACTATTGATGTGAAACAGATTGGCATTCACAACATAAATCGACTCCATCTCAGATACAGGGCGCATGGCTTTCCTTGGTTCTAAAACAGCAAGGTAATAGGTTGTTTTAACATTTAGGACCAATCTAAAGATAATTAAAACGTGGTGTCTATTTATATATGAGCACATAAAATGACTTTAGATTAATGCATACATATCCAATGGATACAGCTGTCATATGAGTTAAATGAGCAATTCAAAACGTTAATTAAACCATAAATATAGTCATATATTTGAAACATAATTATTTCTCGGTTATTAGAATGAATTACAATTATCAGGTTAATGATAACTATAATTTTCCGAGGAAACACTAAATAAATACTGTTTTTTCTGCGTAATGTCTATCAGCCTACATTATAACATATTTTACATTGGTGAATAAATAGTGTACAGGGACACGGACGCTGAACATCGGGGAAATTTGTTTAAATTAACGGTGTCTTAAGGACCTTTCTATGTCAAGACGAAATATTATGGCAATATCAATATAACTAGCGAAAGAAGAATAAAATATAACAGTAAGATAGCAATACATAAATACATATAGTTTGGAGTCTGAGTTAGGTATTTTCTAAATACATTTGCCACCATGAACATTTCGAGTTAATCCAAGTTTTGAAACTATAACATTCATAAATTTACACGTGATAAACAAAAGAAGAACTCACTAAATGTTGATACATGTTTATTATGAGCTGCCTTTCTAGAAATTTGCGTTCGTGTTAATATATATATATATATATATATATATATATATATATATATATATATATATATATATATATATATATATATATATATATTGACTATTTGACCTTTCTATGTCAAGACGAAATAGTATGGCAGTAGCAATATAACTAGCGAAATAAGAATAAAATATAACAGTAAGATAGCAATACATAAATATATATAGTTTGGAGTCGGCACAGGTTCTGAGTTAGGTATTTTCTAAATACATTTGCCACCATGAACATTTCGAGTGAATCTAAGTTTGGAACACTGCCTATAACATTCATAAAGTTACACGTGATAAACAAAAGAAGAACTCACTAAATGTTGATGCATGTTTATTATGAGCTGCCTCTCTAGAAATTTGATTTGCGTTCATTTAACTATTACCAGGGCTGTAGAGACCGATCATGGGCTCTGGGGTAAGAAACACCCGAGTCTGTACTAGGTCTTGTTCAAACAAAATCTTTTATAATATAAAATTAAAAAGTGTTCTTTAGTCCGGGCCCCTTAAGGGCTCCGGGCCTCATGGATATGTTCCCAGTACAACCCATCTCCTATCTTGTAGGCCCTGACTTTTTCTTGCTTTATGTTTAAACTCATACGAGACGCACATGAGATTGATGTTTACGCGTACGTACTATGTAAGTTTCTGCGACAACTAATACTTGTAGTTAACATAATGTATACCAGTAAGACTATTGCTGATTTATATCGACTTATTTCGTGGATAAATCTTTAATGTATGAACTTGCAATATAAAGAATCACAAACTAAACCACACTAGAGCAGGAAAAGTGCAAAATAGCTCTAAAAATATAGAGAAATACATATAGTTTCGAATAAGCATATCTTCTTCACAGGCATTAATATCGCTACTTGCACGAGTAACCATGAATCTATCTGTTTGACCAAACTTTCAGGAACAATCAATAACAAACATGAAGTTACAGTAATATATAATATGCACCCGTCCACACACAAAGCAAGTGAATCTTGCTCCGCTGGTAATAAGTGCTACCGCTTTGAATGTTAATGACGTCTTTGTATGTAATGCAATTTGAGCTGACTATACAAATGACCAAAAACGAATATTCTTTTTCAAAATTATAACTTTTTTTAAAAGTAAAACAATGCAATGAAACTCTCCACTGTTATATTATTCATGCTTTTTACAAGAATGTAAACGTTTTAATTTTATAATTTGGTTGAAGTAGGCAAAACAAAATTAGTTACCTGGTCTTTGTATCGATTTGATATTAAAATTCATAAACTGAGTAAAACTTTGATCGTTGGAAATTAAGGCCCCAAAAAAAGATGTCTTGACATATGCTCGTTACTGAGTTTCTTAAAATCAGAAATTAATGTTAATGCAATGATGTAACAGGAAGGTGTTGTGGTGCATGTATTTTTTAAAATTAAAATATACATTTCTGATTAGTGAATACATTGGAGTATAACGTTATAAATTACCAATAAACTGTTTGTAGGCAATGTATGAAAAAATGCTTGTATCATCGTGTGCTACTTTACATCTTATGTTTTCAGAACTATAATATATAAGGTTTCATCATTAAGTTCAAGTTTTTTAAAGTGATTAATCACCTAATAACTGATTTGATCAAATATTAAGGATAGGAATAAAAACCACTGGGAATGTTCGAACCATTATAAGTTTGCAGGATGCGTGATCGGATTGGTAGATTTAAACTAAGAACAGACACAGCATCATAACTGTTACCTACCGTTAAGACCAAAGTTTATATCTTGCACGAGAACTGAAGAAAATGAACTTGCCGCTAACGTACCCGCTGGTAGAATGCAAATGATAGGTAGTGTCTCAGTAAATATGCAACACTTCATTTAGCCAATAACATTACAGTTTACCCGAGTAGTTATTGTTCAGTTCTCGGAAAAAATTGATCCACTCTTTTCTATAAATTTAAATCGAAACTAGTACTTGAAATATAATTTTAACGGGCCATATTATGACCTTCAAAATCGTGTTGCTCTAATATTATAATTTTCCCCTTAAAAGTTTACAAACACACAAAGACACAAACACACAGACACAGATACACACACAGACACACTCACACAGATTTACAAACAGACACACACTCACAGAGGTTCCAAACTCTATTCGTAAGATCAAACACTAAACCACATATTAGAACGTTAAAAGAATAGGAGATATTTAAACTGTAATGTTATTAGTAACTAAAAGTCTTCTGTGGATTGTGGTTTTGTGATTCGGGTGACCTGTTGCACAAACTCACTAATGGAAGATTTTCATTTTGAAAGTATGTTCGATACATAGCTGCATAATCTCCACGTAATATGATGTTCGTAAGTTATAAATTTCTCCTTTTTCTCTGTGTCGTTGATAAGGTGCATAGTAACGGTGCAATAATGTACAGCTGTAACTTATTTTTTAATGACGTCAATTTTGTAATTCGTAAAATATTGTGATTTGCAATTATAAGCCACCCCCACATCTAATGTATTATAATGCAATTTTTAAGCGAACGCTTGTTGGGTCACTGTAAACGTTTTAAAGTGGTTGTGCAACCCTAACAATTTCCCATGTTTGCGATCTAGCTAAAAATCTGTATGCCGATTTCTTCTGTGTGTGCTATTTTATCAGATGAATGTTTATCAAGTCGATAACATTTACATGTCCTTGAAACTTTGAGCTAGAAATAAATTAAACTCAGCTCTTGAAATCATACATTTTTCTGTCAGGGTATGTAAAGATTGCATAACGACATACACCTACAACCGTTTTCATACACGAATGCACATATGCAATGCAAATCACGTGATCTTTATGGCTCAAGATGAGAAATACAATCAAAATTACTTCCATTTATTTCAAACGACAGACCGTTGTTGAAACACGTAAGCATTTGTCCGGATTGACATAACCATGGCTACGTCCTTCAGCACAGGTAAGGCTGTGCATTGTCTATATCAACCTACAAATTGTCATCCATTCATTATGTGTTTACACACAATAGACTGTACCAACTGCATTCAAGGACATGTTTGGAGCTAATTTCTATACACTTGGAGAATAAATGGTAATATTTGATAGTGACGATTTGGGGACGTGTGAAACTTAACATTACACCTTAGCTCAGCATGCGAGGGACCGTTATGAGTAAAATAGGAAATGCTATAAAAAGAAGTTCTATAGACTCACACGCGAGAAAGTGTATAGGGAAATGGGAAAATCTTTTGACAAAATGATTAAAATGTATATCGTCAGAATGCTATAGGAATATAAGTGTTTAAAATAAAAATGTGTTTATAGGGATAAAAGTGTTTATAACGAATGTTAAAATTACATAATTAAAGGAAAATGTAACGTTACAAATTTTGGTCTAAGATTTAGAACACGTCTCTGCGATGATAAAACACCAAAACTATCTACAGTCAAAGTTGAGAAGTGTTTATATAGAGAATGTTATACACTTACATACAGACATGCATCCAACAGAAGAGAGAAAGGGTAAAATAGAGTGTAAGTTTCAGCTGTCAACGATAATGACATAAGCAAAGAAGTACGCACATACCCATATACGTGAAGTGTATATCACTCTTTTCTACAGCTGTTATGTTCTCATGAAAAGGCCGCTGTGGTTTACGGAATGACCCTAGCTTTTAACATGTAAGAGGTTAGTGAAGTCTCATCAAAAACCTGAATACATTACTCGACTATTTATTTTCTAAGACAGAATGAGACATCGAATGTTTTCATAAAATCCACCTCTTCGTCTACGTCTTCTTGTTGTTGCTTCTGATTTCACTGTTGCTACCACTTCAGTTCTCACTGTTTCTCACCATCTTTTTATTCGATGATTGCTTAGCGCATGGCATCGTCTACTACATCCTACACAACTGCTACGAAGATGGGTGATTTCCTGCCATTGATGGTCTGGATCATGTGTTATCTGTCTCTGTGCCTGTAAGTCATGGTGTCACTTAATTACCTAACATTCGAAGACGGTTTAACGGACGATGACTCAACAATGGGTGACCAGAACGTTTATGTCTTCGACTGAAGTCCCATACCGCCAAGTGCTCGCAAAGTAGTTGTGGTGTACACAAACTATAATTCATTCAGCGTGTGTTCAAATGCTTGTCTTCTTCCAGTTTACATGATAAATATATATTCATTCAGTGACTCGTTGAGAGCACATTACTCTTGATTCATAGGAAAAAAGTTAGTATTTAGTGCTAAAATTATAACTGAACTACTACTACTAATTGTATTACTACTGGCAATAATACAAAGCATACACATGTACGAAATGTACCAGATCTATATTGAAGATAGCAACAAATTTAAAGTTGTATCTACGTCAGGCAAATTACCTACTAGCATGAGTTCCCTGCAGTATCGTGATTTCTTTATAGCCACCCCCACCTCCACCACAATTTCAAAGATGGTCTTTTTAAAAATGTATTTATATGCGCTAATGTTGCATTAACGATTCTAGCACCATTAATATTTTGATATTCATTTTTGTAAATGCACTGCAGTTTTGAACAACTCATATGTATATATACTAACTGTTAGTGTTTCCTACTATTGTTATAAAATATTTATGTATTTAAAGAAAGACTGTTGCTAATTTGCTAGATCTTATAGCCTGTCCACGTGTGCTATAAATGTGGAAATCAAATAATACTAGCTAACAATTACAGTGGAGGAAATTGAAATGGCCGTTAGAAGGATATATAAAGCAAATATAATAATAATAATAATAATAATAATAATAATAATAATAATAATAATAATGAAGAATGATTGTGTATCTTAGATGTTTTCAAGAAGCTTTAATGTTTACCAATTCATTTTGTTTTGGTCATTTGTTTCAGAAAAACAAATGACCAAAACAAATGAAATTGGAAAACATAAAAGCATGCTGAAAACATATAAGATACACAACATTATTACATCTCTAAGTTTGTCCCTGCAGTCGAAACTTGTGAGTTTTAAGAGAACTCTTATTCGTTCAACGTCGCCGGTCCCTGGTATGCAAAAGAACGTTGTCCATATGACTTCGTTTTCACAGTGGGAACAATGAGTATACAATTGTCAGAAGAGGAGCGTAAGTATCTAGCTGGTGTATACACATTTGTGAGGCTGGATAGGTATGTTGGACTGGAGTCTGTCAGTGAAACATAGCACAGAGAATAAATTTTGTGTTTGATTCTATATCGAATTGATAGCCAGTGTAGGGTACAGAGCAGTGGTGACGTGTGCTGTGATCGAGGTATTCTAAAGATGATTCGCGCAGCTGTGTTTTTAACGTATTGAAGTTTCTGGAGTAAATATTGTGACGAACCAGACATAAATGTGTTCCAATAGTCGAGTCTTGAAATTACTAATGAACACACAAGTGTTTTAGTGGCATTAACTGAAAAATATTTACGAATGGAACTGATGCGTTTCAGTCCAAGATATGCAGCCTTGCAAATGTTCATGTCTTGTTGGTGCAATGTGAGACTGCTATATAGAGTAACGCCTAGGTTTCGTACTGACTGTGAGAATTTAATGTTGGTGTTGCTGATATTTATTGGCTGAGGAAAAGGGTGTGAATGAGAAAGTCTTTGCGTTATGATTAAAATTTTATCATCATTCATCTGCAGCTTGTTACATGTCATCCGTGATTTTACGTCAGAAATGCACCTCTCTACTCCATGGATGGTAGCATCAACTTCAGTTGGGTGGTTAGACTTGTATATTTGGGAGTCATCAGCGTATAATTGGTGAGAAACTGGTTGATGATCTATGACACTTCAGAGCGGTTGAGTGTATTAAATGAAGAGAACAGGTCCAACAACAGATCCCTGTGGAACACCACAACATACGTCAACTGGGCTGGAATTTACTACATTTGCAGATATAATTGGTGTCCTGTTGACTAAGTAGATATGAACCACTGTAAGGCTATATTCTGGAATGCCGAACACATGCTGGGGATGGTTAAGTAATATATCATGGTCTATTGTGTCAAATGCAGTAGATAAATCCAGGAGAGTTAGGACTGTAAACTTTCCACTATCCAAAGCAGAAAGAATGTAATTAAATACTTTCAGAAGAGTAGTTTCCGTACTGTGGCAAAGGCGATATGCAGACTGTACTTTGCTAAAAGGACTGTTTGAATTCAAATCAGACAAAAGTTGGGTTAGATCAACCTTTTCTAAGAGTTTTGATATCAATGGGAGATTAGAAACTGGGCAGCAGTTCTTTAAATCGTTATGGTCAAGTGTTGGTTTCTTCAACAAAGGCTTTACGATGGCAGTTTTGAAAAATGTTGGGAATTCCCCCGATGAGAGTGAGATATTAATAACATCAGTTAGTGAAGGCAATATTGGGTCTAAGCACTCAAGCAGCATTGATGTCTAAATTTGATTGATTTCCCTAGAGTTTGGTGCAGATTTCATCACGATTGTCCCTACTAATTCAATAGGACAGGTTCAAATGCTCCTAATGGTTGTCGCTGAATTTTTTTTAATCATAACTGTATGGTAACGAATCAATTGAAATTGTGCCATCAAGCGAATCTCTAATGGTTTGTACTTTGTGACGGAAGAAATTTGCGAATTGGTCCGGAAGGTCTAGTGAACAGAAGGTTGTTGGAAGTGGTGTACATTTGTTACTCAACATTAATTTGTTAGTTATCTCGAAGAGCTGTTTGCAGCTGGAACTCTCCGTGATCTTAGTACTGTAGTGGGATAATTTGGCTAAATGGACTATGTTTGTGACGAAACTAACTACTATTTATATCTATATAAACTAAGGCTCCATTACTTTGAGCACAGATGTATCGGATTAATCCAAGATATCGAGAAAGTCGGCATCAGACAATCCTTACTGTACCAGAAAAATATGCTCTATTTCGTCCGTTTCATTGAGAGTGAGTTAGCATAGAACTAGATAATAAAGACCTCAGTGTCTTATAACCTGATGGCAACGGTACATATAAGCATTCTTACTCACAAATATATTTCGTGTGTAGTTCTTATTCCATGAATAGACATGGACACACTCCCATCTTATTTGACCTTGGTGCGTAATCATATTTCTTACATAGTTGTTTAAATAGAAGGTTTGTGTGAACGATGGCACAATCCGCAATCCAACCTATTTCTATAAGGTAAAGAAGGGGCCCATTTACTGTTGGACACACTAGATGTTGCCTTCAACCATATTTATATTTGGTTAATTTGTGAAACATTGACCGTCAACGGTAGTAGATACATATGTCGATCGTAAATGTGTATAATTTTTATTATATAAGTTTACAAACTTAAGTTATACTGTTTTTTTCTTTGTTTTTTTTTTTTGGGGGGGGGAGCACCAGACAGATGCCCCTCCCCCTATTTTTGAAAACAAAATAAGTATTTTTACGTATGAGTGTATGCCCCCTGATATACAGTTTTTGTGTTTTTTAAGAAATTCATTTAATTTAACCTAACCTTAAGTTTGTCCCATCGGGACTATATGAAAATAGGAGGATATTTGGTCCATAGTGTTTTCTATGAAGAGGTTTCCCGAGCACTAAGGCCCATCCTAGGTTTCCTTACAAATAGCTCGTTGTATCCGCATGTACATAGAATAACAATTCTAGCAAAGCTTCACATCTGTAATTAGTGGGAAGATGAGCGTAAGTATCTTGCTGTTGAGTACACTTGGGTGAGGCCAGATAGGTATGTTGGACTGGAGTCTGTCAATGAAACGTAGCACATAGAACAAATTGTGTGTTTGATTCTGGATTAGATGGATAACCTGTGTAGGGTACAAAGTAGCGTGGAGTTGTGCTCTGATCGTGGCACTCTAAGGATGATCCGAGCAGCTGTGTTTTGATCATTTTTGAAGTTTCTGGAGGAGATGCTAAAACTTTTCTATCTTTCCCAAAGTTAATATTTGTTCTGAAATAAACTACTATTTCCATAAATCTCTTTGGTAAACATTATTTAGGTTTGTACACTTAGCATTAAGTCCATTCAGACGGGTTCTAATATCTATTAGAAAAGCGGGGTCATGCGATCAGAATGTACTATCTAACTAACGTTATCGTATTTATTCATGTCGTGTGCTTATCAACGAATACTTGATGTTTCAGATTGTAAACATCCAATCAGTATCTTTACCATTCGTGACTAGTCAGGTCTTTGTACTGAGATTAAATTTCCTCAGAACAGTCATATATATGATGCGGTTCAGTGTTTTCAACCAAGTGGCATTTATTCAAGAAACTACCTTGAGCATGACATGGGTGCATTATTGTAATATTTCTGCACAATTGGATGGTGCATGATATAGTGAAACACACACACACACACACACACCCCTATCTATCTATCTATCTATCTATCTATCTATCTATCTATCTGTCTGTCTGTCTGTCTGTCTGTCTGTCTGTCTGTCTATCTATCTATCTATCTATCTATCTATCTATCTATATATATATATATATATATATATATATATATATATATATATATATGTATATATATATATATATATATAAAGATATTTTCTATATCAATCGTCACAACATGATCTAACTCCTATTTATTGATATGTTTGACACAACAGCTTCTGTAACACCATCAGTTGATATCCCACTTACTTACGGACGAACTTATCAAACCGCTTTCCTTTACCTGGTAGATGTCTTACCCCACTGTAGTATCATTCATTCATTGAATGGAAAGCATTTTTCTGCAAAGGTGTATTTAACATGAACAAAGGTATCGGATAAAGCCTGATAAGCCGTATCGGTGCTCATGAAGTAAATTCAAATTTTATTTAACTCATGATATCACGTACTCAGTCATCCCTCCATAAGTATTGACGTTCACATTCAGCAGCGACATTTTCTGCTGTGTCCTACAGGTGGTATTCTAAACTAAATATTTCACTTCCAATGTTTCTAAATCCATTTTCCAAATATTACTATCTTGTATGGAGTTGGACTGCTAGTAACATCTACTGGTATATATTGATACATTGCAGTAACTGCTGAGTGAGTTTTAGTTCTAAGCAAATATGATTTGGAATATATTCGTACATACTGACACCTTATATATCTATAAGCATCGCACAACTTAAGGGAAAACAAAGGAAACGAACAAAAATGAAAAGAAGAATCATCTGGCATTCAAAAAAACTTATGCATTACATTCCTGATTCTCAACAATCAGATTCAGTTACTGCATATATATATATATATATATATATATATATATATATATATATATATATATATATATATATATATATATATATATATATATATATATATATATATATATATATATATATATATATATGTGTGTGTGTGTGTGTGTGTATATATATAAATTCTGATATATGAGAATATACACCTAATATATTTGATCCAATATATATATATATATATATATATATATATATATATATATATATATATATATATATATATATCACCACGTTAACCGTGAACGGTATATGTTAAACAAATGACACATGACAATATATATATATATATATATATATATATATATATATATATATATATATATATATATATATATATTGGATCAAATATATTAGGTGTATATTCTACTTTAGAATCCTTTGGTATATATATATATCACTACGTTAACCGTGAACGGTATATGTTAAACAAATGACAAATGACAACATATATATATATATATATATATATATATATATATATATATATATATATATATATATATATATATATATATATATATATATATATATATATATATATATAAAAAGGATGTGGTAAACACATTATTAATGTCTTGTTTAATTTTATTTTGGAAATCTGAATTGAGGGTTGTTATTGTTATATTCAGCTATATTTTAAAGAGGGGTTATTATTCCGGAATTATTAGTTGTAGTTTCTAAGTTTTTAGTGCTCTTTTTGACTAACATAGAACTTTGGGATTTTGTTATTACTCATTCAAATACTTTTTGAATTCTATCAATGTGATCCATCATTACATCCTTGATTATTTTAATTAATTCAGAAAAAGTCTATACATGTTTGGACTAGTGATAACTACTTTAGAATCCTTTGGTATTCCTTATTCACAATACTGTAAGTTTCTATTTACATTTTCACTTTGTAACTAAGTGAATTATTCTTTAATAATATAGTTTAGAATTGTGTGTAAAATTTGCATTTTGACAACAATGCTTCAGTTAGAAAAATGCAATTGCAGAGAGAGAGAGAGAGAGAGAGAGAGAGAGAGAGAGAGAGAGAGAGAGAGAGAGAGAGAGAGAGTAAACTGAGATACAGAGAAAAAATCTGAGTAACAAATTCAATTGCGGAGATGGAATGGAAGAGACCTCTACAAAAGGAGTAATTTACAAATGCAACGTAACTGAGAGAAGAGTAGCAGATGTCGGTAGAAGGATGAAAGAAAATACCAATATAGAAATTGAAAGTAGAGACATACAGAGAGAGAGAGAGAGAGAGAGAGAGAGAGACAGAGACAGACAGGCACACAGACATATAGAAACAGACAAACACAAAGAGAAAGATATAGAGAAGATATTAATGCAAGTGCCTTTAAAATTAAAGGAATTTGAATATGTCGGGACATTCACCGCTATTTGCACACATGTCAAGACCTTGATGGTTCCACCATTATTAACTTAATAACTCCTTCCAAGGTAAAGGAGATCAATATTGTCCTTACTTTCAGAAAATTGTTGAAAACTTTCAAAATGACCAAGAGAACTCTAGACATTGGTATTACGAAGCGTGATTTTTGGCAAAATTCGTGATGTCTACAATCACTGTGGTTACAAAATTTATAGATTACTATGTGGTTATGGAATGAATATTGAAAGGTTACGAGTTGGTACCGCAGTCACACCGAGTAAGCTTTAGGATTTGTACAAATAAAACTGGAGACACTGTTATCGAATTTGCAGTGGAAAAGAAGAAATATTTCAGACACTATAACATAATCTCAGATAGCAAATAGTATTCGAAATATTCAAACATTATACTACCTATCTAGGTGAAGAAACTGTGAAAGCTCTGAACAATAGTGTTTTTAAAGCTAATATATATTCCTCACAACTTTTCGTTTGTGGGTTTATCTTCCTCTGATCAGTATTTTCATAACAAATATCCAAGTCCCAATTAGGACTTTGAAATCTCCATTTGACGCAACGTTTAGAAGTCAAATATTTGTTGAAACTAATCAGCATGATCTCCTTGTTGATGTCCATTTACTTTAAGAATAAGTGGCAAATCGTTATGATTGTCACATGTATAAAACATATTAACGTAATACGGTCAGAGCTATGCCAAATTCTATTAACGAAAATAGGTATAGATCACGTTTGTTCTTGTATTGGAAAGACGATATCACTCAGGCATAATATCCTGAGATCTCCAGCTTGTTTCAGAGGGCTTTTGGTGACAATGAAGACGCAAGAGTCCAAATGTTTTATTTATTTTTGTGAAAATGGGTCATTTACGTATGATGGAGAAAGCCGGAGAAAGCCGAATGGACATTGAGGTACAAATTGAATGTTCCGATGTCATATCGATATGCAATTTCTTTGTCTAGCCGATGAAACTCTCATTTCTGGACATTTGGAGGCATCAAGACTATACAAAATCTTAAATCTTATTTAATTAGTCAAAAACAAAACTGATATATGTAACGCCGCATCTTTCTACAATTGGTATATGGTAGAAACTCTCACTCAGATGATACCCATGGCTTATTTGCAACTTATTTCTGGATGAGAAAACCCATTTGGCTGAGAGATTTTTAGTCACATTGCTTAGGAATGAAACAAAGAACATTACTGCGAGGGAATGTGCATGCTGTTAGTTACTGTTATGGAATTAGTTCAATATTCATTTCAATTTTGCCCTAGGAAAAATGTTTCGGACTTACTGCGGACTTATATATTTATCAAGAGCTCAGAACCTTTCAAATTAAGATTGATTGACATTCCTTTTTTGCCTTCGATTAGTTACCTGAATCCTAAACTACACCTTTTTTAACTTTTCTTTCTTTTTTTAAAGGGAAAGTGAACGATGAGCAATACAAGAGTTACGAACTCAGCAAATATTTTCATCAACCACACTTGTGAAATAAAATGCGAATGTGTAGCCCCATAAGTGAATATAATAGAGCAGTCGTCGCTACGCACTATACAATGATTATATGTATATTTCATCTGTAATTTCTAAACGTCGTTTGTCAAAAATCAAGGTTATAATGTACCGGTTTAATCACATTTATTTAGCAAACAACACAATACATTCCTAATATTTGTGTTATGCTTATGTGTTACGTATTCAGAGAGTTATTGTTATAGGAACATTGGCTTATTTGTACATCATTGTGTCAGTAGGAAATTCCTGATCATGTTGACAACATTGAATGTTTACAAAGGACAATGTCCCCCTTTTTAGCCTTATAATTATGTCTGAGCCGTTTATATTAATGTTGTTTACTTAAACTGTATGGGTTGCTACTTAAACATCCATAAATAATCAGTTCCATTGTCTTGTTCAGTTTTTAAAACAAGTTCGATGGATATATATATATATATACATACATATATATATATATATATATATATATATATATATATATATATATATATATATATATATATATATATGTATATATATATATATATATATGTATATATATATATTTAATCGGGAATTAGAAATAATTTTTCGATTATGTTATTGTTCTACATCTCCGTATTGGCTCTAAGCACATCGCACATTCCAGGATATTTGAACATTAGCACATTTAAAGGTGTCACGTGAGCATCTCAGTGTCCTTTATTAGCCAATACCTCGCCTTTCCCTGGGAAGTCTTATTCAATTAGAATTGTTCCTATTCCGGGACTTGAGTTCGGATATGTTAATGTTCCTCCCAATTGTTTACATTGGTCGTTAATGATCAAGCTGCAGATAAAATTATCCTTAAATTGCAGGCCTAGCTTAGATCAGAAACTCAGATATGCGAAACTTGAATCCCTGATTTATTCCAGGCGTGTCCAGTTACTAGATCAAAGGGAAAAATGATTTTTATCAGGTTACATTTGATTCTGATTGATCTTGAGGTATTGATTACAGTGATGAACCTTTCGCTACACATTATCTATACTTTATACTGAGTGACAAACTATAATCACACGTTCTCGAACAGAAAAGACAAGATCATGAGATATCACACGTTCTTGAACAGAAGAGACGACATCATGAGATATCACATGTTCTTGAACAGAAGAGACAAGACCATGAGATATAACACGTTCTTAAAGAGAAGAGACAAGATCATGAGATACAACACGTTCTGGAACAGAAGATACAAGATCTTGAGATATCACACGTTCTTTAACAGAAGAGACAAGATTATGAGATATCACACGTTCTTGAACAGAAGAGACAAGATCATTACTTCCCTAGTTGGAGAAGTACCTCTCTGTTACTTTTTTCAAAAGCAGGTCCTTGGAGACTATGATAAGATGATATTACACTACTAATGCTACTACATAATTAAATTGTGCGTTAAATTAATGTAAATATATTGACATGGCATTTGACTTTGGCTGGTTTGATAGGTTGTACACGCGTTCGTTTCGGTTTGTACTTTATAAATAACTTGTGTCCTTATGTCTGGTCCTTGTACTAGTATTTTTTTTAAAAGTTTAGAATATTCTATATGTGATCTCGTTTAGAAATTATAATGGAACATTACCAACATCCTAATTCTCTTATCGTGTCGTAAGGTTTTATATAAGATTTGTTTTGATCAGAATCGAATTCATCTTTATTAGATCTTGTCATTGCAGTCAGTTATTTAGTTGTGTTCAGTTTAAATATTGAGATGATTAATTTATCAAAACTAATCATTCGAGTTTGAATGTTCACATTGACATGATAGCAAAATATTTCTAGGATTATATCATGACGATTGTTGTCGCAGTACCTTATTTAAGACAGCTGACAAATTAGCACGTTCAATATTTTAATTTATTTAGAACATTCTATATTTTTGAGCTTCTGATATACCGTTTAGAATAATGTGTGGTTTAATGTTCATAAAACCATATGTTCCATTTTATTAGGAAATAATTGTCTTGAATTTTACTAAAATTGTTTGTTGTTCTTTTTTCTGTTAGTTTCGTCAGTACCATAGAATCTGAACAGTATAGTTAGATGTACGACGCGCCAGAGCAGTGTGATTAATCACATTACATCTATACCTTCTAGTTCCTTTTATGCTCCTTTTGTTTCAAAACTGTTACTCTAATTTCCTGAAAATGAAGCAAAATAAACTTTAAAACCAACAAATATCTCTACGTTTTGCACAACATTTCAAAATATAAAATTTGATTATGCGAAACGCACATATTGTCTGCGAGAAAAGTGTTCACATTTTAAGAAAATAAACTATTAGAACAATATCATGCTAATAGTAAAACTAGTTTCTCCAATAATGTATGACAATCGGTGTATTGTATTGTATTAACAGCATCGCTAACGTTCTGAGCGATATCTGTCACAAAAAGATGTGGTCGAGGATGTGTGGGGATGCTAGCAAATATTGAAGTGTTATGTTCCAGATCCAGACGCTGAATTGTAATAGCCATGCAACTTGATGCTGATATCGAGTGCTTGCATTTTGAGGCGTTCATTATAAAGAGCACTTTGTAATGTCTGCATTATGTTCAGTTCATTAGATTTAGATAACGTATCATCTCCAATGATCTTGCCAAATGTAAATGTGGTCAATTTTTTGCAACCTTGTTGCTTCCATTGCTTGGTTTAAATAATCGTATTTCAGTTGCATGATTCCAATCTTCATTAAGTCTCAGAGCCCACTGTTTGGTTGCCTTTAATGCAAAGTGTCAGTCAATCAGTTTTTCTAATAACCCTTTAACGGTCTGCCACCAGTTGTTTTAGACGGAGGAGGTGGATTTCAGTAGCAAATTGAGTACGGAGGCCTTTGTATGTGGAGGAAATACTCAATTTACAATCAGTGCATCAAGCAAGAAATTGGTAGTCATGATTATTCAAAACAGAATGGAATAATAAATAGGCATACCTAGACATATCGAATGTCAGATGAAGCATTTGATCACCAGTTGCAATAATTTTTCATTCTTATGGACATGAAGGAAAATATAAAATTACTCTTGGAATGGCGACACGTTCTAGAGGAAAAATAAGGCAAAGCGACTCATTATTTTGAAAGAATATTCTTTAAAGTAATAGAGCGAACATTCAAAACGAGCTGTTTACTTTTCAAAATGAAATCAGTGAGTTGAAACATTCTCCGGCAGAGCTGTACAATCTTAAAAGCACCAACAAGCAAGTGCAGAAACAGCCATAACGCCATAATTATGACATTTTAGTATGCAAAGCCCGCGCAAGCTAATGGTGCTGCTTGAAATTCATTAACTACCTGAGACCGATTTAAAAACCATAACCATCCTCACTAAAGGGGGACTCTCTGATCACTCAATTGATTCTTGAAACCGTAAGTTTATTTTTTTTCTCTTGTATATAGTATACACCATACTATAGTATCGTTACAGTACAGACCGGTCATATTGGGAAGCTATTACTGTCACATAATCAATATTTGGCTCTAATGACTTGTGGAAATTAAAATTAGGTTTGATACTGTTATACGTTTTATGTTATATACTCGTTTTGTATACTGGATTTTTCAGAATTTTTGTGAAGTTTTATGTAGATGTAGACGTATATCGCAATAAGGCAATGTTATTGGGTAACATATGGTCAGCTTAAAGTTAGTTTTATAGCAGATAAGAAAAGAAGTTATGTTGCATGCATTAAACAATGAAATGTGTTTGGGTTCATGTAATAAAGTGCGATCATTCTTAACAAACATATTATTGTTATCAAGAGCGATCATTATTGATAATCACATTCCTGTAGGAATGTGGTTATGATAATAATAAAGTATTGTCGCATCAGTTTGATGGTGAACAAATCAATTTATGTGTGTCCATATGTAACATATATCACTGTGTTCCTGTTTAGCTTTGTCTGTTTTATTACATGCCTCACTTGTAGCTTTTTAGCTAACTATTCAGGCAAGTCATCAAACAATTCGGTTGTGTGCAATTCGATCTGCTGCAGTCGACCATGAATGACTGAATTGAAGTGGTGATTAAATACATTTAAAACTGTAACTTCCTGCCAGTTAAGGACTTCGATTTTGTTGAAATCTCTTAAAGGTTCAGACTATATACTGTTTGTTCGTGGATGTCGCTAACACAATTTTAATCTTCAGAGAAAAAAACAAACGGATTAATTATTGTCACATGATGATGGATTCCTGTATTATAATGATGAAATGCACAACGTATCACATGAAATGCATCGATCTTCATATCAACCTTGCATAAGACACACACATACATACATACATGTATACATAAATACATACACACACACGCACGCACGCACGCACGCACGCACGCACACACACACACACACACACACACACACACACACACACACACACATCCATCCATCCATACATACATACATACATACATACATACATACATACATACATACATACATACATACATACATACATACATACATACGGATATGCATCGCAATAGGTACGCTCTACAGATATTATGAACCTTAAAATGATAAGGACTGAAATAGCAGATATTAATTTTAACGAATCGTTTGCAGCTGAAATTAGAAACAAAATGAAACATATTGTGGATTCAAATATTGATGACGGAGCTGATAAGGATATGTGTGAAACCATACTACCGAAAGACATTGAAGATGCTGTAAGAGAGTTGATCCTAAATAAATCATGTGAACATGACAACATATGTGTAGAGTATACAATAGCATAATTTCCATGGAAACGTATCCTGATTACTTCAAACTTGTAAATGTTATGTCAATCTAAAAAGATAGGCTAGATATGAATAACTATAGAGATATCTCAATCGTTCCAGTATTTCAAAACGTTTCTGAAAAATATTGCTGAAAAGGCTAATTCTTTACAGCGATAAAATCGGTTTTCCTCACCCATTACAACACGGATTTCGAAGCAAATGCAGTGGCATTACTGCAGCCTTCATTATAAAAGAAGGAATAGCCCATCATTTGGAAAGCAAATCAAAAGTGTATGCTGCATTCCTGGACAATGCGAAGGCCTTTAGTACGGTGTGGCATGATGGCCGCTTTTATAAGAGCATGATGGCCTCTTTTATACGGTGTGGCATGATGGCCTCTTTTATAAGCTATTCCATCTCTGAATCAACGGAAAACTATGGAGATGAATTAAAGATTCATTTCAAGACGTAAGGGCTCATGTTCTGCTCAACGGACATCATTCGAAACCATACCTTGTCAATCAAGGAGTAGGTCAAGGAAGAACGCTGTCGGCATGGCTATTCTTAGTCATGATAAATGACCTAATATCCCTGCTGGAATCTACAAAATCTGGAATACAAGTTGGCACTTTGAGTATCCCCTGTGTTTTACTAGAAGATGACACGTCGTTGCTATCTTCGTCATTTAATGGTATGTGTGTTTTACTTCGTATTCTCAATGACTATGCATCGAAGTGGAGACTTCAGTACAATGCTAATAAAACCAATATTGTCATATTTTCGAAGAAGAAAATCACACAGAAATCTATGTTCATGCTTGGAGATAAAGTGATTCCTATAGTTTCTTCTAGAACCTACGTTGGGGCTACTCACTCCGCAGATCTTTCCAATACTGCTGCAGTACAAAATTCTTGTGGAAGGTAAGTATTATATTCCATTGTTTGGACTGTCATTGGAAAGGGTGGAATGGATCCAATTAATAGTGCTACAATATGGTCAAAACTAGTACTACCTGCAATGAAATATGGATGTGAATTGTGGTCCAGCTTGAGCCAGTCACAGGTATACGATCTTGAAGTATGTCAAAGAAAAGCGGCAAGAAGAATTATAGGTCTCGATCAGCGCTCTTCTACAAAATAAACAATTAGCAGTCTTGGACTGTGGACCATTGAGAGTTAAGTGGATAAAATCAAACTTGGCTTCTGCAATAAAATCTGCAGAGCTAAAGGTTCATTTGTATGGAAAATTATATTCCACAGAAGAATCCTTGACTTCTTGATACATGAAAGCGAGAGCGTTGAGTTTGTTAAAGATATATATCGTGTTCTTTTGAAATACCAGCTTGGCGGGTTTTTCCACCTATACGTGAACACTCTATATTCTACCCCGAAATCGGCATGGAGGAATAATATAGAAATGTCAGTTCACTGCTGCGAAGAATCATTGTGGAGATCTAAACTTGAAATGAGACCTGAACTTTTACGTTATGCAAGTGTCCATACTAATCTTCAACAAAATGCAGTTTGGAAACTTGGTAAATGTATTCCTAATAAAACTAGGACTTTCGCTAACATTGCTTATTTAACTATGTGTCCCAATACAATAGAGAAGGAAAATAACTGTTGACTCTGCAAGACATTGATTATAGACAGAACCAAGCAAATGTTATTATTCTGCAACGCCCTAAATGACGAGCGTTACACTATGTTTGAAAAAATAATAGATGCCATCGACATCCTAGACTCCCACTGGCTTTTATGTCAGGACAATGTCACCCTACTTCATATCCTTTTGGGCAAGAGAGTGGACATCTTTGATTCTATCAATGATCAATCATGGCAGACATTCATGTGTGTGGTGGCTGATGGAATAGACACAAGTTACAGAAGAGCAAATGAACTTGAAAATGGTATCCCATAGTATGCTTGTTCAGTAAATTAAGGAAATGGACCCCATTCATTTATATCTAATAAATAACTCACATGTGTTCTAAGTGAATGAGAACATAATAATCAATTTAAATCGTTTTAGTTGAATGTAAATAATTCCAATTCATTATTTCTCCCCTTTTAAACTAGGTTGCGTATATAACTCGTTTGCAATGCATGTGTTTTGATATTACGTTCTCTTTGCTTTTGTTGCTATATAGTGTACTGTAAGTAATTTAATCACAAACTATGTTCATAACTTTTCTGTCTTTACGAAACATTAGCTGAATGAAATCTCTTCTGAAGAGGAAATAAAGAAAGTCAGTCAGTCATATATACATACACACATACATACACACATACATACACACATACATACACACATACATACATACATACACACATACATACATACACACATACACACATACATACATACATGCATACATACATACATACATACATACATACATACATACATACATACATACATACATACATACATACATTTATCGGCAGGTATTACTTTTATTTGATGGAGACCTATGGGAAACGTCTCATCAGATGTGGATATGTTCCTTTCTATATTTTAAACTTAATATACCTCGTCTTTTAGAAGTTGAAACATGTTCGCGATGCTCGAATTCTTTGCATTGTCTCTTTTACAAACTGGGCGTCACGCCTTTGAAAAGAATTAAACCCCCGATACAAAATATTTGCTGAGTGAGAGGACTTTGATTGAAATTCAAACTGAGAGTTTAGCAGTCTTTTGTTTAATTGCAAATAAATCAAATGGTAAATTGCATATGATTTGGTACCGCAGAAGCGTTTTCTAATTTAACACTGCATGTTTTTATGGCTCACTGTTTAACAGGGATGTGAAGCATAATATATCGGTATGCTCATTGAGTGAAAATTACAAGCGATTGTTGGTCTATTATTTGAACTTTCTTCATAGGGAAATATATTTTAAAATCTATAGTGCTTGAGTAACTGAAGCATGTCCGTGATGCTAGATTTCCGGTCTAGTTCTTTTAACCCATTGGGCGTCACACATGTGAAAAATTATTAAAATCTTTAGATAAAATAAAGATTTACTGAATGAGGTGACTAGCCCGATCATGCAAATAAAAACTGAGTGGACGAGTATTTTGTACACAAAGGTTTATCCGGTAGCTACGTCGTGTGCAACGTTTCAGCCATATAGAGTCTTGTTTCAATCTAATATCGTATGTTAAATTGGATATGAATCTTTATCATATGATCGTATTCAAATTTAATGTTGCATATTTTGTTTTTCTTTAATTTACACGGTTGACGCATACGATATCGATATGGTAATTACCTGTGAATAGCAAGGGTTTCGTGTCCTCTACTTTGAACTCTCTACGGGATACAGCGTTAAGATAACATAACTTTACGTGTCTAAGCCTGCTCTTACATGCTCGCGTTTTTAATGTGGCAAAAAGCTCGCAGCCTATTCTCAGAAGAAAATTAAAAGTATCATAAGACAATTGACATATTAGGCTAACGAGGTTATTCTTATCCATCTAGAAATATAGTTGCTGCGTTTCATGCGAAATCCGCTTTTGAGCAATTCATGCTAGTTAACTATTTTCATGTTGATAGAAAAACTTTCTTAAACACACACACACACACACACACACACACACACACACACACACACACACACACATACATACATACATACATACATACATACATACATACGGACATGCATCGCAATAGGTACGCTCTAAAGATATTATGAACCTTTGATAATATGTTGGTTATAAGGTGAAGTTGTTTACATTTACAAGATGCATAATAAACTGAATGTTAATATACCTCCATTTTGTATCTTAAAATTTATTGAATATTGTACTTGTGGAAATTGTGAAGTACACAGCTAACTAAAATACCTTCTCCCTTGTACTAAAGCTATTTGTCTGAATTAGTCTAAAGTACACAATCTTTAGCAGTTAAAATAGGGAAAAAGTGTATTACCAGAGTAGACAGTAACAGCTTCTGAGAGTGCAATGAATTAACAAATATATAAAATGTAGTTTTAGAAACATTTATCTGCTTTTTTAAAATACAATTTACCTCTGAAGTCCAGAAAGAGAAAATGACCATGCGGAGCTTGACGTTTTTGGATTGGTACACTTTTGGAGTAAGGTCAAGCTGGTTACTCTATAACCCACATATTACACCCATCAATCATGTAGCAAAATAAGTGAGTTAAAGGTTCTCTGAGTCAACCGTGGATTTACAAGGTCATTTATAATTGGAACGTAAAACCAGTGAGAACACACAGGGAAATTATTTTTCTTTAAAATTCTAATCCTAAGTTAAATATGAAACGGGTGAGCCACCAATAAACATTTTCCATAATATGCTCTATCATGCCTTTAAAAGCCGAATTACTTAAACATGTAATCGGTTGAGGGAAAATATCCCTAAATTAAAAAAAGTGAAATACGGATAACTGAAATTAAGATTAACACTGCAATTTACTACTACTTTACTCAAACAAGCTATTCAAATATTCACTTAAAATTGGTTTATTTATTCCAGTGGATAACCAGTGGTGCGTGTGTTTCTCATACAAGCATATGCACATTACAATATTACTGTGATTAGGTTTACTGCTACTAGATCAACAAATTACGGCATTAGCATTGATGTTAGGACTGTTGCAAGATTTCTGCAATGGCTCGTTTTAGTAACGTCTGTTATGTTTGCTACTTTGTGCTCAATGACTTAAATAATATGTATACCGCACGATTTCCCTCCTTTTCCTGAAATAAACCCATTGCTTATGGTCGATATAAAATATGTAACTCTATGCCCGTAATGCGATCAACTATACAACACGAGAACGAATATTTGGTTTCTACGTTAAAACTATACAAAATCTGGGGATCACTTGGATCATCGAAAGTAAAGATCCATCGTTTGTAAACCTGTATTTACAGATATGTACAATTCTTTAAAATAAAATGTCATTAATTAATTCATATTTTGTGCAATGCTCGATAAGGAAGGCTTTTAAGTATATGACATTTTAAAATAAAAATATACACTTTTAATTAGTGAATACTTTTGAACATAAATTCATAAATTACCAAAGAGCTGCTTGTAGGAAATAAACTAAAAAAAGGCACATATGGATCATGGTTTGCTGCTGTCCTCGTCCACGGAAATAGGAACAAAGCGTATATGACACAGATGCATATGAAATGACAATTCGCAACATCATAACAGTCACCTACAACTTCCACGCAAAATCTTTCTTATATCGTCTAAGTGAACGTAGAGTCACTCGTAAACGTGAACGTGCGTGTTGATAGAATATAAGCGGTAGCTAGTTTCCCGGTTAATATGCAAACATTCATTTCAGACCACAGCATTATAGTTTAGCCGGGCAGTTATTGTTCAGTTCTCGCAATAATCGACCCACTATCTTCTATAAAGAAACTAGCACTAGAAATATATATTTGTAGCTCACCATATTACTAACTTCAAAAACGTGTCACTCCATTAATATAATTTTCACTTTTAAAGATTATAAACATACAAACACATACAAAACACACACACACACACACACACACACACACACGCACGTTCTAAATCCAGCTGATATTAACAAAGCAAGGTCAAACACAGGGCACACGTAGCACGTAGAAGAGCGAGAAATATATTCGAACACTAATGTTAAGTTAAATAGAATCCTTCAGCGAGATTGAGCTTTCATTTGTTTTTAAATTGTTATACAAATTCACTAATGCAAGACTTGCTTTTGAACGTACTTTTCGAAATATAGGAGCATATTCTATAATATTGTAACATAAAGTTCGTAATGCATATATATATATATATATATATATATATATATATATATATATATATATATATATATATATGAGCATTGTGCCAGTTTCTTCAGAGCAGCTTTTATACAGTTTCTCAACAGGTCAGTTGTCTGCAGGTCAGTTGTCTGCATCCGCATCCAATGTCTAGTATTAATTACATTCCCGAACAAGTCGAGTGTTGTCTATAACTTTTCCTATATAATATAATCTGGAGAGAGAGAGAGAGAGAGAGAGAGAGAGAGAGAGAGAGAGAGAGAGAGAGAGAGAGAGAGAGAGAGAGAGAGAGAGAGAGAGATTTAATTCTTCTCTTACTATTAATCGAATCTAGGTTTGCCTATTAAGATTCCAATCGTTGCATGCAATTGCCTACGCTACATGCACATTGCACGTGTAGATAAAGTACAGAGTGTCATAACTCATGCACCCTCGTTCAGTGCTCGGAATGGGAGGAATTGAAAAGTATCCAGACTGCATGGCAATATTTTCTATCCTTACACCCATTCACTTCATAGCATCGAGCGACCGAAATGTCACTCTCCGTCCTCTCTCTCTCTCTCTCTCTCTCTCTCTCTCTCTCTCTCTCTCTCTCTATATATATATATATATATATATATATATATATATTGTTAGTATATTATAACATCAATACGTCTCATCCATCTTCACATCGATACGTCTTATCCATCACGCACGTGCAATTCTCACGAAATAACATATCATTATTTCATAAACACAAATCCTTTAGAATTAATTTCAATTGACATACAGACTAAAAATCAAATGTATTGAGGTTGATTTAGTCAGTAGTAATATTCTTTGATATAAATGTTTGAAGATATATTTGCATTCGAATATCGTACGGTTTTGTCCTTTCATGGGATGTGTTTACTTCATAGTTGATCTTCTTTTTAAATATAAAGATGTTGGTAATCTAATATCTAGGCGTCGTGTAGATCGGCTTGATTTTGCGATAACACATTGAACATTCATATACGAGAATCAGCTTTTATAAAGAATGAACACCACAATCTGCATTTTATTAATCGAAATGAAAATACAGTAATCATTCAGTTTATTGCCTTTACATCCGTGAATGTCATTCCGTTTTTCTGCTGCAGGAATGACGAATTATAGAGTAAAAAACAGATAAAGTACCTTGCACAATGCTGTCCTGTACATGCGATGTACCCTGTTTGTCGTCTTCTTTCTTCTTTCAGCGGATGACCTATATCCAACTGACCACAAGATTCGTCAGAGTAGATTTATGTGCAGAGAAATATAACGCATTTGTTCCTAAAACAACATTACTACGATTGACGAGACTATTAAAGGTTTGAGTGGATATATTAATTGATCATTACAGCTCGACTTTAGTGGATTTCTGAATTCATCATGGAGCTCGACAAGAGTTCTGAATCGAGTATTACAGCTCCTTAGATGGAATATAATCAAGGAAAAATGATTTAATAACTTTTCATTTATTCATATTTTGTGTAATTAGCTTCACACAGTAGTCTAATATGTTATGATAAAAAAGGTATGAACATCATCACCAATTAATATAGTATAAACACTATGCTTACCTGTGTTTGTGTTTCTTTTGTCTGTTAACTTAGGTTTGATACTATTAGTCATATCACCAACATGTCTGCATTGTGTCAGTTTATAATGATGTCTAGCACTGGGGCATAAGGTCACAGAAATGTAGCACCATGTTAGACCCATCAATATTAACATGACACTAGGCCGATCAAACCTAATAAAAACCTTTAATGCTAATTTTTTTATTATGACTCGGGCGGGATTTAAACCTATAACCATCCTCACTAAAGGGAGACTCTCTGACCACTCACGTGTTCGGAGAGGTGTCATGCTTAAGTGGTAGTAGTGGATCTATATAGCTATGCGTGTTAGCTATGTGGTAATAGACGTAACCACAAAATGCAAAATGGAATTGATTGCTTAATGATACGCATCACATCTGTTGTATAGCTTGCACGAGAACATACAGGTAAGAGTTGTGCTCAAGAAGAAACTATCTGCAAGCGTTGATAAACATAATAGATGTTTTGAGCGTCACAATGAAATCAAACTTTTGAAACCAGTTCATTACTGCAAGTTACACACATTCCACGCTAAAACCAAGTATTTTATAAAGAACTAAGTAAGCTGTTTGAAGGTTAAATTCAACTTGACGCAAAATAAAGCTGTTTTGGCATCCAACATATTGACCGAATCGGGTGTGTTTTATAGAAGATAAAATTTAGTTTCAATGCATTGAACGTTAAAAATTCACCAGACCTATACACTCAATTTTTCAACCAGTACCGTGCTGTGAAATTACGGACGTGATATACCGACGTTTACAAAGTATTATTAACCGTTATTAACTATTTGTGCCCAAGGTAATTGATTACTGTCTATCAAACTCAAGGCTCCAACCGAAAATTCACGATTATATAAGAGTACGAGCCAGAATCTGTAATTAATTATTTGTTTCATCTGTCACTTGCATGCAGATCTACCACGTGTCAAAATAACAAAGGAATAAATTGTTGACAAATAATGTTATGGAATATATATGTGATTCTTCTGCATACATACATATATACATACATACAAACATACATACATACATACATACATACATACATACATACATACATACATACATACATACATACATACATACATACATACATACATACATACTTACATACATACATACATACATACATACATACATACATACATACATACATACATACATACATACATACATACATACATACATACATACATACATACATACATACATACATACATGTGTTCTAAGTGAGTGAGAACATGATAATCAATTTACATCGTATTTGTTGAATGAAAATAATTCCAATTTAATTATTTCTCCTCTCTTAATCTATGTTGCGTATATAACTCGTTTACTATCGGGGAAAATTTAAGAAAGGAATTAGGGAAGGAGTATGAAGTAAAAAGAACAATTAATTCAAAAATCAGAAATATAAGATTGTTAATTGAACAAACTGAATATCACCTTTCGGTTAATTGTTAGACGGTAACATAAGTGTTTTACTACTACGAAGTTGTAAAATATTTTATTTATACTGGAATAAATTTTTAAAGTAAATATTTTTTTAGTCGTTATTGACTGATTTGGGTCATTTTTTGACAAATTTTGACCGATTTTTGTCTTATTTTGACCGTTTTTGACTGATTTTGACTGATTTTAAGCGGTTTCAATAGGGTCAAATGGTTGATTTTGCATGGGATTTCTCGTAGACTTTTTCACTTAAGAATGACTTTGAGTAAAAAATCATAAAAAAATTACAAAAACTGACTAAAACGACTTAAAAACGACAAAAACGACCAAAAATGACTGTCGGTTTCAGTAGGGTCAAATGGTCGATTTTGCATGGGATTTCCCGTAGACTTTTTTCACTTAAAAATGACTGAGTAAAAAATCACTGCATGTAGATTGAAATCTTTTCGTACATGAAAATCTCTTCGAGAGTCAAATTGGAAAATTGTTTACAATTGGAAAATTGTTTACAATTTCAAATAATGGTTAATGAGTCATTAACGACTAGATTGGCTCGTGAGCGACTAGATGATATTGAAAGATTTATACCAATCCGCGACTCTGTCAGGAATAAACTGCAAGCTATACAGAATTTACAAACGGATTTTGCAGCGGGATCTGAAGAGTTGTTTAAACCAATAACCACAGCAACGAAGGGGGTAGAGCGTGCTATATGGGGGGGGGATGTTCCAGAGACACGGGGGAAACTTCTTTTTGGTGAACTTGAAAAAAGCAAGAAGATATAAACAAAACAAGAAATCTTTGAAAACACTTCCTGGTGATATAATAACTGCTGCAAGACGACAAGAACAACAAGAACGAGAACAACAAGAACGAGAACAACAAGAACAACGAGAACGAGAACTTCTTGAAAAACTTGCGGGTAGACCACCACACACACCAACTGAACCAGAAGAATATTCACCTGAAAAGATATTTACGACTGATGCGTTAACTGAAATTAGAGAAATCGAATCAAACTCTGAATTAATTAATTTTACTAAAGACAATTTTAAGAAGAATATAAGAGATCGTTATTTAAACGACGACAAGTCTAGAAAATTTATAAAAGACAGAGACCTGGGCGAATAAAGTGTTTTTAGCAAATCGCCATAAAACTAAACTAGCAACAAGAGAATTACAATCTGATTTTGAAAGGTTTCTAGCTGCAATAAGAGATATCACACAACCACCGCCGGATTATACAGCAGATGACCCAAATCCGGATGAAATACGAATAATGGCAGAAGCTGGTGCGAAAAAATCAACCGGGAAGGGATTTTCTAGAGATTCCAGTGGGTTTTCAATTCGTTGTCCTGGTAATATTCTCAGCGATATATCACGATTAGAAATTCTTATCGGAGGAAAACGAGCTGGAAATAACTCACCGGAAATAATCAATGAAGCAGCTGATATCTGCATGCGGTTATTTAAGGGTGGCATCATGGATATCAAAACATATCGAGATTTCATTAACGAGTTAGTGGAAAATCCTACGGATGGTTACCACAGCGACTGAAAATCCTTTGGATTAGAAATTGTTTCCGATTTCGACATTAGATAAATAGTACTTAGAAATTGCTAGCAATTGAAAACACTAGTGTTTTTATAATAAGATGATCATACACTACAACCATGACAAACCAACCAAAGTCTACGTAGTAAACTCGCAGTTTCCAGTTTATAGCGCGTACTATGATGATGGTTTTGGTGACACCATTGCAGATTTATTTGCAAGAATGGCTCCAAAAATTGCGCCGCTAGTAAAACAATTATCGATGAAAGCCATTGATTTTATTCTTGATAAGGGTATTAGCGCTGTTGGAGATCTAGCCGGGAAAGCGTTTTCAGCTGCGAAGAATAAACTAACAGCGCTAGTTCGGCAGCGAAAGAAACCGGGACCATTACCATCTACAGCGGAAATGCCTGCGAGTGTTAGTAAAATTATAAATAATGCAGTAGATCAAAAACTAGCGTTGCTGATGACTCCGTCGTTGACAGCAAGTGACCATGATAACATAACCGCAAATATGATAGCGGGAAGTGGCTTAACACCACGACGAAAACGCTAGCGTTTTTCACGACAAAGTCGTCGTAGACGAAGATGAAAATGGAAAATCCATAGGATTGGAAATTGCTAGCAATGAAAATCGTTTACGATTTTACGATTTAGACTTTGATAAATAGAATAAAATGTTCAAACAGTCACCTGATACAGCGTTTGATATGGACGCCCCAGTACTCAAGGATGATTCCGTTCGTGATTATCAATTCTATTCTTATCAAACGACACAATCAGATCTGCGATCGCGAATTGAACTTCAAGTCCATGATACCAGTAAATACTTTCTACCGTGTGAAGCGTTCATCGAAGTAGAAGGAGAACTTGTAACAACTGCTACTGATGCTCATGGTTTACCAGTAACATATGACAATAACCCAACTATCCGAGTTGGTTTTGTTAATAATGGTATCATGGCGCTATTTGAGAGTGCAAGATATCTCATTGATTGAAAACAAATTGAATATATAGAGCGTGATGTTGATGTTGCAACAACAATAATAGGGTTAGCGAGATATTCGGATGTTTATACAAGATCGGCAGGTTCATCTATGATGTTTTCTAAGGATATTACTGACCACGCGGAACACGTCCAGCATTCTAGAGAAAAGGCAGTAAATGCTGCTGCAGTTAATCCAGCACCAGCCGGATATGTAAGACCAGCTGCTGATTTTGACGTCATAAATAATATTACTAATTACAACCTAGGATTTGCAACACGCGTAGCATGTTACAAGGACAGCGTAGACAATTTTCATGCGCGATTCCGTTGCATCATATTTTCGGATTCTGTAAAAATGTCCGAAAAGTTATTTATGGAGCGAAGCATACAGTAGTGCTCGTGAGAAAGGGTAATGATAATGATGCAATCTGGCGTGATGCTCGTGTTCCCGAGGGTAAAATCATTTTAACAAAACTATCACTGTGGATGCCAGTATTAACTCCATCAATCACAACGGAAGAACGATTACTATCATTTATGTGTCTTGGAGGAAAATTATTGCTAATTTGGCTAACAGTGACCACGGATACTAAACAGGATAATGTTGATGATACATTTACATGGCACCTGGCATCAAAACAAGGTGTTTCAGCTCCACGTCATATATTTATTGCGCTACAGAATAACGCGCGAATTGGTAATCAAGAACGAAGTCATATGATATTTGATCAGATAGGTGTTAATGAAGTCTCGCTGAGAATAAATGGCCAGCAGGAAACGTCTGATGATATACAACTTCATTACGGTCAAAACCTTATTGCACGCGTGTATCATCGTCTGTTGTCATATATGGGACGCGATCAAAATGTCGATACTGGTCTCCAAATATCACCGCGGCAGGAATGGCGTTGAAGAAAGCAACTGGTGGATCCGTTCGCGGATCTGGATATAATAAAAGGGAAAGGGTCTAAGAATACCAGGAACCCCGTATTCATGGTACAGCAGAAAGGGTCTAGGACTACCAGGAACAGTTTACTAACTTGGGAACCTATGGTTGTGGAACCTTCGATTGAGGAACCTATGGTTGTGGAATCTTCGATTCCTATGTCCAATTTTGATTTACTCGATGCTGCTAAAAAACTCGCGATAAAAATTTTCAGAGGTGTCTTTATGAAAGATCAGTTACCAGCACAACCAAACAGCGTTGAAACCGGTATTATTAATCTCGATAACAGCATCGGACCTGGTACTCACTGGGTTGCATACGCGATTGATCCACGTGCAATTGTTTATTTCGATTCATATGGATTAGCACCGCCGAAGGAATTTATGCGTTATATAAACCGCTTAAAAAATACTCGTTGGTATTCCACGCTACCAACACAACAAATGAATGATCCACCAATATGCGGCAACGAAGTATTAAATGTCCTTGACGCTATTTCAACATCGAGAAAACCACCACATGTTGTCGTAAATGAATACACTAGTAATCACTATTTAGAGAAAGATGTATAAAATAACATGATTGATATTTGGGGGAGATCTTTATCAGCGATGAAGAAACCAACCACAGAGATGTCTGCAACCGGTGATATAAAGAGAATAATCGAAGATGAAATAGCTGAGACGTTGAATCTAGCAAATGTTGACCCCGAGGAAATAGTTGTATTTCAAGATCGTCAGGGTAAATTGAAAACTAGTAATGTGTCGTTGGATGACATTTTAATTAAACAACGAAACGCAGCCGAAAACACTGTTGCGTTATTTTCCGATCAGGGTAAACTAAAACCCGGCTTACTCGTTTCGACTATTACAGATAGATTAAAAACTCTCAACGATGAGTTAAAAAATTCTATGTTGGAACTAGCAACACTTCAATCTAGAATTGAAGAAAACAGTTTTCAGTTTTTCGTAAAAATATCATCGAAAAATTTATTGGAACCACGTTGGATAAAATTGAAATAAAACTTCCTGATATTAAAAAATTCATCGATGAGACAATCCCGAGGATGATATCAATCATTAAAAAAACAAAAATTCCTCATGAAAAAACCAACAACGTAGTATACACGATCCAACACGGATCATTTGCGTGGACTCCTACAGACAACAAATTAGATATCACTGCAACCGTCAAAGGTATTTATCGATTAACACTAGTAACACCGACTCAGTTTAATATATCATCGTTGAGATCATCTGGGGCCAACAATACGATATCAACGATCATCGACAAGGATACAACCGAACAATTCACAATAACACCCACTGATAATAATTTGATTAGGGCTTCAACAACGTGGTATATGGAATTCGTAGCGATATTAAGTAAATAATAAAAATCCGAAGGATTTTCACTGAAAATCTTCGATTGGAAATTGCAAAGCAATTTCACTAACGGTTTCAATTGAAATCGTAAACTGATTTGGAAATAAAATGTCGTCATCAACGGTACCTGCGGTATCTAAATATCGCTATGATCAGGCTAGAGAGTTTCAGACTAAACTCAAAACTCTCACTGAAGAGTATGCAATGAAAATAAAAAAATACGAACGAAGAATCACCGCAGTTGATGTTACCGTGTACTCGGTGAGTGGTGTAATCACCGGAGCCGGTATTATACTCTCTTCAGTGAGAATGATTGCTCCGATAGCTGTTCCAATTTGTATATCCGCGACGACAACAATCGTGGGAATAATTTCGATAATAACAAAAAAAATATCATCATGCAGCCAGAGTAAACTGCAAGACTACATAATTAAATTTCATGTTGTATCAAACCGCGTACTCGCAATTGTCCTCGATGGTATTGTCGTCGCTCGATGATACATTTATATCAGATAGTGAGTTCTCAGCGATGGTAAGTATTTATGATTCCGCGATGTAAAAATTAGAGCGACAACATGAGTATAATAACAATGACAACACCGCAGGAACTACTTCAACAAATAGTGGAGAACACAAACCCAGTACAAACCAGCATGATATCAATAACATCAACGAATCCTGAATTCAGTGTGAATTCCCCTTCTCCGATTCCCGTGAAAGAGATAGCGCTAACAAAACTACGAATGTATCACAGTTGGCCTAATATTATGTCGGTAGCATTTGGCGGTCAACAACCAAATAATTCTTTAGTATTTGCAAATAAGAATCGCGAAGACGGGACTCCAGACTGGAACGTTGTTTCGCTGCTATCTGGGTCATACCAAATCGAACAAATCAATGCTGAATTAGCGCGTAGAATAAAATCTATTACTGGAACAGAATCGAAAATCGCTATAACGGTTCATGAGCCGACGCTATCATCTGCCATCGAGATAAACTCACCTGGGTATGTCGTAGATATCTA
The DNA here is from genome assembly GCA_030141615.1 of Unio pictorum. NCBI lineage: Eukaryota > Metazoa > Mollusca > Bivalvia > Unionida > Unionidae > Unio > Unio pictorum. Next base: position 11,728,792 of record JARLTB010000034.1, on the reverse strand, counting down.
TCAGAGTTCTATTAGAACCGTACTAAGTTGGCCTGAACTACCACCTCAACGGGAACCCGTTAATATACCACCTGAACCGAAAATATCTGATTATATCACAGACAGGATAAAACCTGATAATCCAGTAAAAAGCTATAGCGGTTAAATCATGTTGGAGATTTTTACTGGGGTAATAAAAGCTCTCGGTAATAGATATTATCTAATTCGAGAAAAGGAAATCTTTAAAAATTTCAAAGCGATGAATAATGATTTTTCACTGTTGTTAATATCTCTTAAATCCGGTACTCTTACCCAAGATGAATTTATCAGCGTCGTAGAAACATGTAACAAAATCATCGATGACATGGAAATATATCATTTAAAAATTATTCAAGAGGTATTAGGTGACAGTAATCCTATAACGAGAATAGAGCTTGCAAACAAAGTTTAATATACGCATAGAAGATATTCCAACATTCAAACTACCCGGGTATAATATCTCAGAACTAAATAAAACTTCTCAGAGACACCATCGATATTGGTTTTAAAATAATTTACGATGAGTGGGAAAAACAAAATCACCAGAAAAAAAATCCTGACACATAATAATGACCCAGAAGGTACCGGTAGGCATATCGCTCCGTTCAACGTGAATATATCCTCGGTGATAGCGCTCAATTTAGTATGGGATGTTATCGAAGGAAGCTATCAAATAAATCTCGAGCGATCAAATCAAGCTCAGCATGGATATATTCTATATTCATTTGCACCAACAGCTCCTCCAGGATTTCTAATTATTGAGCCTCCTGTTAATCCAGTCTATATGCGGTGTCATAATAATTCATTAACGAGAATTAACTTCAAACTCACAGACCATCCAATAATCTAATTGATCTACAAGGTGAGGTTTTGCAAATTAGTCTGTTTGTAAAGTCCTAAGGACTTTTTCATCGTATCGATTTTCATTGTTAACCCATAGCAGCAGAGGGCGGCGACCATGGCGTCTTCGAGGAATTTACCGAATTGACGCTTTTTTTACGCTTTCAAGAAGGCTCCATTTGCCCAAGAGGTTTTGAGAAACCCCTAATTTGACAAATAGGGCCTTAAAATTGTTAAGGCTCCATTTGGCAAAAGGAGACTTAATATGTTTTGCTTAAAATCTACCCCAATTAGAGACGTCCGATTCGCCCCCTCTGCTGCTTAAGTAGTGAATCTATTTTGGGGATTGGACCGAGACAGGGAAATCACATTCAATGGTGTAGTATTATTTGCCTCCCCACGAGGCTTGCCCGAGTGTGGAGACATAATGTAACCTCCACGACTGGGATTACCTTGTCTCGGTTCAAACACCAGTGTATATTTTGTTCTCACCCAATTTGTTTCTTTCAAAGTAAGAGGAACTCTTAACTAGTGTTCATGTTCCAATGTTTACATGCGGCGCTTGAATATAAATATGTTAATGAGGGCTGTGGTGTGACCGTTGCATCCGAAGTACACAGTTTGTACGCTTGAACATAGCAACAAAAGTATCAATATAACACGTCGCATTGTAATGAGATATTATCACATTGAATATATGGATGTTACATGAAATTGACAATACATAATTAATATTTATTGCAAGAAATTTTTCTTTTCATCAGTTCTAATTTTGAGAAAATATCCCCTCCCCCCCTTAAAAGGACCTCCAGATATGTGGACCCTAGCGAATAAGCATGTGATAAATTTTCAAGTTCACGGATTCTTTGAAAATCTATGTTTCTGTCTTGGACTTGTGGCAAGTGCTGCAGTTAAATATACGTAAGGATTAGTGAGTTGACTAAGAAATAATTACTTCTGGCTGGTAATGGCATTATTTGTCCATATATAGTGCAGGTATATTTCTGAATAAACTGGGGCACGGTGGATAATCTGGACTGAGACGACTGGTCTAAGATTACTAGACTGAGAAACGAAACGTAAATGTAAAATAGCGAGAATCTGAAGTCTCTATGTGACACAGCGTTAAGGTAAAGTATTATAATGTGTCTAGGCCCGCCCTTTCATGCTCGCTTTATTAATGTGGCTAGAACCTCGCAGTCTATTCTCAGAAGAGAAACAAAAAGTAAAGTAAGCTAATTAAAAGGGGTTGCAATTGACCAATTATGCTTAGATAATACTGTAAAATCTGGGGCGAAGATACATTTTAATAGCTGTAAATATAAGCAGATGGTTATCCCTCTAGAAATGTAATTGCTGCGTTTCATGCGAAGTACACTCTTTAGCAATGTTATGTATGTAATTGAACCAGATTAGATATGGCAGTCTCGTGAGAGTCCTCCGAATGAACATTCTACTGCGGTCAAACTTCACCTTCCAAAGTGCAAAATAAAATTGCTTTTCTCTGTCCGTATGCTGAAGTAGCATTCAAATTAGCCCTCAGTCACTCCGAAATGACAATGTCTGAGAAAGACTATTTTTCTTTGCAACATCAATCGATCTATCAATTAATACATTTTTGTATAAATATAGTGGCATTTATAATGATAGTTAAACTTTGATATATGTTTATCTTGCCAAATTGTATCCGCTTATTAGTCCATATACCATCAGAATGTGAAATTATTCAATCCTGACGTCGGTTTATCCATATATATATATATATATATATATATATATATATATATATATATATATATATATATATATATATATATATATACACACACAAATCCTACCGTTAGTCGACAGCGTCTAAATTGCAACCTTTCGGTGACACCGTTGTATACTGAATACGTACGAGTGATAATATTGGATATATCGTTAATAATGTATATAGTACTGGAATAAGATGTCAATGTGGTAAAATAAAATAAATAACAGACATACAAATTTTGTCGCCCATTTACTGTCGCCGAAAGGCAAAACGATGTACGCTCATGCATATAACCAACGTTTGGGCGACCGGGTTCCGAAAGGTTGATGTGTCGCCCAAAGGTTTAGTATATATCGCGCCCAGATATATTATATGTGTCACCTAGCATTATTATATACAATGTAGTTTCACCATTTCGATTACCAGAAAGACGGAAATAAAGTGATCACATAAGTTGAACGATTTAATATTTGGGTTCTGCTGTCGGCATCCATAAAATAGTGGCTTATGTACTCACTTCACGTAATCACGTGACCGTATTAGTATACTTACTAAACTAGACTGGAATAACTAACCGTAATCCGGAATAGTGGTGGTTTTAATTTGGACTGTATACAGTTTTAATCATGAAGATAAACGTGGTTATTTAAATATATATTGATACAGAATATATTTTGTAAGAGAGATGATTGCTTTATTTGTAATTTTCAACTGAATATATTAAATTTATTCATTGTGTACATGAATTTCAAATGATTATATATACTTTTATTTTATGCAATTCTGGGAATTGTTTGATTATCTATTTAAAATATTTGTTCATAATTCACTGGAGTCAGTTATGAATGGGGTCACGGGTGTCCGAGGTGGTCAACGGCGCACACCTTTATTAGATCATTGACACTTACCTCGGTAGTCCTGTGTGTCCGTGGTTCTTACCGGGTTCTTCTTCCACCACATATACTGGCCGCTATGTAGAGCCAAAAAAAAATGGTGGTATACACATACACAAACCAACCAACCAATTAAATCAAAAATGTTTTTGTCCCAATGTGGTCGATAGCCCTTGAAAACAATATGAACAAGAAATTTGAAGAGTATTTTCGTAATATTCCCTGTTAATTATATCCACATATCTAGAAGACGAGAAATAGTTTATCACTTTATAGAAATAATGCTTTATAATATAGCACCACAACATATTATGTACATACTGACTGTATACGTTTAGCTTACATACTGTACAGAATGTTTTTTAAATAGAGAAAGAAAAAGAAATTATACCCACATATCACCCAGTTGTACCAGGTTCGAATCCAGCAAGCTACTTTTCATTTTTTTTATCATTATGTGGGACTCCTAGATTTATGCGAGGAGCCCTCTGTGAGCACGGCATTTGGAAATACACTTTCCCAAAAAGTTTTTTATGATATTGAACTTAAAATGTTCTTCCATTGATTCAAAATTACTTTCTCACTAAATATATACGTTTTAAAATTTACTTACGCTCGGGGCACCTGTGAATGCGGGACCCGATTGTGCCACATTGGTCTCATCGGCCAGTGTCAGATGAAACCCAGTGAAAGCCATTAAGGCCGTCGAAAATCTTGGTGCTTCCCTCGCAAGTTATATTCTAATACGTTTTCACGCGGGTTTTCTAAAAAGGCGTGGGGCCCATAGGAGGGTGCCTACCCTGACTACCGGTATTTGACAATCCTGTACTGCAATCGGTCCAAAGTCGGCTATGTTACTACTACTATTTTATATGCTAATATATATTGTTACAAAAACACAGCAGAAATTAATCCATTATCACCTGGAATTATGCAATAAGAAAGCACCTACTTAATGTATTATACATATTGCTAGCCAAAACGTGTGAGCATGACATAGAAGAAACATTGGCATGTATCGTGTGAATAAAGTATATATTGGACACATAAAAACGAAATAAATGAAATATTTCCGTAATTCACTCAATCGAGGCAAATATCCTCTATCAATAAACAGCATACGTTTAATTTATATCCATAAGGGTAAACTTAAAAACTTTTTCCAAAGTTGTGTGGCTTGGGTACGACCAAATTATATTTACTATCTTTAAAAACTTTAATGATAAATGAATACTTTGTTAAAAATTTAATGAATGTTGTAGACTTGTCTGACTTCGATAGTTTCACATGTGGTCGTAACCATACAATTCGTGTACCGTTGAGCTAACAGCAACAAAAATACAATATAATAACAAGTTTACGTTTGAATTGTATTTACATCAGTTTGTTTAATGAATGCATGCGTTTCAGGGAACTGAAATACAGATTTGTATAATACAGTCAACACTGCAAAGAAATACACGAAAGATGAATTATTCGACCGTTAATTTAGCTACGATTTACCACCAACTGAAACTGGGTTAGATTTGGTCAAAATCTATGGAAATTAAACACGTCAGTTGTAGAAGACGCTAAATACAAAGCCATAATTTCAGTACTATTTGAAACCTTTGTAAATAGGGAACATTACAAGCTAATGGAAAAGTTGGAGAGGGAGATTAAAAAGGAAATTAATCAATAACCAAAACATACTGTCAAGTCAAACAAAACATAAGGCGAGGAAGGCAAAGAGAATAAAGTAATAAATATTTATTTAAAAAAAATAAGAGGATAACATAAAAGCGAGGAGTAAAGAGCTTTCGAAGACTACAGATTAACTAACACAACATAAGGGCAGCATAAGTATTAAATTAATATATTAAAGCAAGAGGGATGCACATCACGGAAGAAATAGGAAAATGAAATAGCATCTAAATGCAGAATCTAAAACAGATAATGCTACCATAACTAAGTAGACACACATAATGGAAGAAATATCCAACTAACTGACAGTACACAAAATGGATAGAAGAATACGCTGCGAATATGCTATTTTCGCAAATCGCCTAGGACTCTAGGTCTCAATGCGAAAAACGTATATCAAATAATATAACTGCAACAACTCCATCGAGGCAAATCACTTGGCTCTGCTGGCTTAACGACGGATTTGTATACTACTTTAAAATAAAACGAGGTAAGATAATATAATAATTCTTTATTTCAGACTACATTGTCCATACATCTAAATCAAAATATAGATATAAAGTAAAAACATTGTAAACATTAAAGAACATGTATATCATACCTACAAGTATACAGATACTTCCACAACAATTAACTGAGCCCTGCATTGTTATATATCTCTTAATTCCAATATTAAAGAGAGTATATGTTAATATTCTATTATATAATGAAATAACGTACAAGATTAAAGAATGGTTAGAAACACTTGTATATATGGGTAAAGTATATATAAAATACCTAATGAGTTGGATATCGTTTTCTCGTTTAAATATATAGACTATAAAATACTTAAGAAGATCATTGCTAACATAATTAAAACATGTATCGGGAACATAATTAACATTATATTCCAAACAAATTTTAATCTTAAAAACAAAAAAATTTTTTGGGAAACTAATGCAGAGAAGGGAGCGTTGATCTTACTGATCACGAAATGGCCTTTGACACAATAGAGCATTGTGACATGTATATAGTTTCTAATATGTGCACGATGAAATTCAATATAGAACATTCATTGAGATATGGTTTGCATTATGGATGATATTATATGTAATAGCAATAGAAGCCCTCACCATAAATGTACATAACAACAAAAATATAAAAAGAATTTAACTCCCCAACATCAGAAAGGAATTTAAAACTTTACTTCTGATGCCTACCCCAAAAACATATATAAAGAAGAATAAATGGACTTTGGCAAAGCACAAGGATCTAAATTCAGTCATGCAAAACTGAAATACTCTGTATAGGTAACTGGCGATGGAACCATCCTGGATTCAAAGCGCATCTTGTAACGACAAACGTAAAAACTCAAGGAGTGACTTGGGTGGGATAATCTTAGAGGTTAATAATTCAACACATTTTATAAAAAATACAAACTAACTTACAATTATAATCACATGCAAATTTGAATATAATAGATCGAATACAGGTCTTTCAGACATATGTATATTAAAAATATAGTATAAGCTTAACTAGGTATATGACAATATGATATATACTACTGACAAATAAATGATCATGTTCATATAGGTAGGGAAATTAAATTACCCCCGCAAAAAAATATTAACGTAAAAAGATGGTGTTTGGAGATGTATCATTTTTAAGATTTAATAAAATATACCAGTATGCTCCTCTGTGTAAAACATGACTTACATACACAAAAAATGCAGTATTGAACTGCAAAATATATGACGAAGAGAGAACATGTTTAAATGCAAAAATTATAACTCAGTATGTCACCTTTCAGATAGCGATCCTACTACACGTGACGGATATAAAGAGCTGTGCAACAAAATAAAATCGCATTATACATGCCATGATTAGATGTGGTAGAACATCTGATCTCACTTGGAACAAGGAAAACAAACATGGTGGTAGAAACCATGGTAAATCGTATACGTATACGTTATTGAATGTGCTACGCCAATGCTATTGGCTTGCGCAAGGTAGTACTGGTCATTTTGGAATTTCTAAGAGTGGCATAACAACAGAGGGGCCAGATCAGATCAGTATCGGGGAGAGAGATCAAATATTTAAAAAGAGCTCTGACGTTCCTCCAAAGGGAACCAATACAAAAGTCTATGCGTATACTGGCACAGTTTGCATAATAACCAATAAACGTGGGCAAGAAGAATAAATGATGATAAAATGACAATTAAGTCACTTTACATTTTTGTGTGCGTACGTGTATTTGTTTTTTCTTTCATCGTGAGGCGGTAGGTTGGGATTCTACTAAATATGGCCCTACAGTGTCAACACTACAAAACACAAATCATTAACGAGAACAAAAAACTAACACCTGCGAGTTAAAATGATCAACACGAAACTTTCATTTCAAAATTATTGTTTTCTCGTAGAAGACTTTGGGGGTGGAATAGAGTAGGGCCAATGTGATTGGAGCATATTAAGAAGTGGTCCGATAAATCAATCCCATGAATCTATATTGATACTTATGGATGATATGTCAGTTTGAGGTCAACTCTTCACTAAAAAAAATGCAATTTTGCTGCATTCAAATCATTCCGGAACAATCCTGCCTACACTTTAGGCACATACCGGTAATTAGTAGCAGTCATACCTAGCGCGATATTCAAAGTGGCTACAAGACAGAGGGATGTTCTTTGGAAAAATAGAGCGGGTGTAAGCATGATGAGACGTCTGCAGTTTTATATATGAAATGGTTCCAGCATAATACCTGGTAACCAAAGTCATCCTGAGATGACTTAATCGCATGGACGTCTATAAAATGAAGTCGACTGCATTTGGTTCTGACAGTCAATAAGCTAAAAAGTTAGATTATCCTCTCTCTAACTGAGCAATTTAACCTGATATTTCACTGAGATTTGCTAACGCCTGATGAATGATAATTTAAGTCGATCAAAGCATCATTGATAACTACCCGGGACATAAGGTCGCTACTGAGTTCAACATCATGTCTAATAAGCAGAATTCGGACGGTTTTCAAAAGCTCATATGTAATACGACCATCATTTAAATTTTGTTATTTCTTCTTGTTTGTAAGCGTTTGTAATTTTATTATTTCTCAATAAAGTAAACTATTTAAAGTTGAATAAGTTTTTTTTAATTATATATAACAACAACATGATCACGCGCACCCACGTGATTGTGTTTATATTTAAATTGATTGACGTACTTGGGACATAATAAGATCATCTTAAAAACAAATTAAAATGTCACATTTAAATCCTATACTATATTGATCAATATTTCACATGGACCGAATCAGCTATGAAATTTGGAGAATCAGCCAAAACTCTGTGTCGAATCAAGATGGTGAAAGTTTGAAAGTAATTACCACATTAATGAATAATGTTAGAATAATAGATGAAGGTTAAATTTAACATTTTGTTTTTTTAAAAAAATGGTTCCTCGTTATGTTCCGGTTTTTGTTCTGTTATTATAAATCTAACGAGTTTATTTTAACACAGACTTTCAATTATAAATGATTTTTTTTTAATATCGACATTATACAAACAAGATGAATACAGAATAGGAAGGAAGTGGTTATTATACAACGAAAACAGTCTTGAATGTTAGTGTGGAAGAAAAAAACATATTCATCTGATACAGTTATATACAAATTAAAAGTGCATAATGAACTGATGTCGGAAACAATAAAGAAATTGCGTATATATGTATTTAATGTTATTTCATTTGGTAGATAATTTCTTACTTTTTAAAGATTGCGAAAAAAGGAGAGTAAATCAATTGAGGATTGTTCCAGTACCCATGTTAATATAATTTTCCAATAGAAATATCAGAGTTCAGCAGCGATAAAATGTAACTATTTCAAAACGAATAATTGTTTGCTACCATTATTGAAACATTTTGCCGTATAACTGTCAGAGATGGAAACTGATGGAAAAGAACGACAAAATTTCCCATAATATTTCGTACCAAGCGTAGGATCGTCTAAGAGAATATAAAATTTCATATAAAAAACAGTATTCGGATACTCGCTGAACATATTCAATCAAGGAAAAGGTATGCAACCATCTACACCCAAATATACAAGTCTAGCCACCCAACTGAAGTTGATGCTACCATCCATGGGGTAGAGAGGTGCATTTCGGATGTGAAATCATGGATGACATGTAACAAGCTGCAAACGAATGATGGTAAAACTGAGGCTATTCTTATCACAACATAAAGACTTTCTCATTCACATCCTTTACCTCAGACAATAAATATCAACAACCCCAACATTAAATTCTCACAGTCAGTACGAAACCTAGGCGTTACTCTAGACAGTACTCTCACATTGCACCAACATGTCATCAACATATGCAAGGCTGCATATCTTGAACTCGGACGTATCAGTTCCATTCTCAAATATCTTTCAGTCGATGCTACTAAAACACGTGTGTGTTCATTAATACCTTCAATACTGGACTATTGTAACTCAATTCTGTCTGGTTCGTCACAATATCCACTCCAGAAATTTCAAAAAGTTCAAAACACATCTGCTCGGATCATCTTTAGAGTACCTAGATCAGAGCACACCTCACCAATGTTCTGTACCCTACACTAGATATCAATTCAATACAGAATCAAACATAAAATTTGTTCTTTGTGCTATGTTTCCCAGACAGACTCGAGTCCAACATACCTCTCCGGCCTCACCCATGTGTATACACTAGCAAGATACTTACGCTCCTTTTCTGACAATTGTATACTCAGTTCCCGCTATGAAAACGAAGTCATATTGACAAAGTTTTTTTTGCATACAGAGCCCTGCGATGTGGAACGAATTGCCCATCGAAATTAAACGCAAAGACACAGCGGTCCTTTTAAAGAGTGCTCTTAAAACTCACCTTTCTCGACTGCAGGACCAAACTTGGAGACCTAATAATGTTTTGTATATTATATATTTTCAGCATGTTGTTTTGTTTTCCAATTTCATGGTTTTTGTTATTTATTTTTCTGTAGTGTAGTCATATCATTATAGATGTTGTAAAGCGCTTGAAGCTTCTAATGATTAGGCGCTATACAAAGTCCTCATTATTGTTTTTATTATTATTATTATTATTATTATTATTATTATTATTATTATTATTATTATTATTATTACTATTTGACAAGCTGAGCCCTCTCCAAAAATGACTGTTACTACTTAATAGTACGTTTGATACAATAATTACATTTATTTGCACATCAATGACTTTAAATATGTTGCGCACGGCACATATATATATAGATTTGGTCAAAATAGGTTAAAGACAAAAAAATGTTTATATCCGAGGTAAACACGATGATCACTCGTGCCTTTTGTACTTTTAAACAAGTGTTCCTGTTATTTTAGTAGCTATCTGATGAAAAGTAGAATCTCAGCAAATTTGACAAGGGTTTGATATCCCTGCATATGAACTTAGAGAAATTTACCAAAATGACCAGCAAGAAATATACACTTTGACATGATGGCGTTAGCAAAATTACGTTGGAATGACAAACATAATATAATTCGGATATAGGTGCAGCATATAATCTAGAAAAAAATTTCAACAATGCACCGACACTAAGGTATTCGTTTTTGAACACATCTCACAAATGAAAAATTCTTCCTTGTTTTTCTTTTGTTTTCCGGGGATGACATCGTTTCAGTTTCCCGTCCGAAACCATGTTGAGTTGCATAGATATGGAATTTCCTTTCTTGTACAGGATATATATTTAAGAGTGTACACAAAGAAAATAATAACGAAAATGTAAGTAGCTATGGGGTAAAAACTATGTTGTTTTTATGTATATAAAAAAGCTTGTCTTTGAAAACGTTTGTGAGTAATAATTACACTACTATACATCGAATGTTGCGGAAAATTTAAAAGCAAATTTCGCTTTACAAGCTAACAATATGTAATGAAAAAAGTTTGTTTCATTTAACAAACCATTTTATAAGCTCATTAAAACAAAATATTCGTGAACAAAGAGCCTTTTCTTCCATTTGAAATTGCTCATTTACACAAAATACGTATGTTAATTTACTTTTGTTTTGTTAGAACTATGCTTAGATTCCTAATGTGGTGTTTGCATATAACTGTAGTTATATTGCTTTCAATTCAATCTGTGCTGAGTAGACTTTTCCTGCAGAGAAAGATGAAAGGGCTCATAAAGGTGGCTTAGAATTTAAAAGATAAAGTATTACACTTTAGTGGGTATTTAAAAAGGACCGTAATTACCTTCTTTCGATGTATGATTGATGGGTATAATATGGGTTATAGAATAAATAAATCCACAGAATTGTCGAAACAATTAGGAAACTTTTATGAAACTATTAGTCATTCATTTGTTCAATTTCGGTGAAAACCAAAAAATACAATTTTGAAGTAATTTGATCGCTCTTATTACACCATCCAAAAAGTCCAGCAGCAAAATATGGAAACGTTTTTATAATAAAATGTCTATCTTAAAACATTCTTGATACAACATATACTTCAATATGTTTAAGAATATTTTTTCTTCAAAATGTGCCATGGGGCCAAGACTGGGAGAGTAGTTTAAAGCGCTTACCGTTACTTTTAAAAGCGTGATAGAGCATATTATGGAAAATGTTTGTTGGTGGCACTCACCAGTTTCATATTTATCATAGGATTATAATTTTAAAGAAAAATAATTTCCCCGTGTGTTCCCACTGGTTTCACTAGCCATTTATAAATGACCTTGTAAATCTAAGGATGACTTAGATAACCTTTAACTCCTTTATTTTGCTTAATGATTGATGGGTGTATTATTTGGGTAATAGAGTAACCAGCTTGACCTTACTCCAAAAGTGTACCTATCCAAAAACGTCAAGCTCCGCATGGTCATTTTCACCTTCTAGACTTCAGAGGTAAATTGTATTTTAAAAAAGCAGATACATTTTATATATTTGTTAATTCATGTATTGCACTCTCAGAAGCTGTTATTGTCTAATCTGGCAAAACTCATTTCCCTATTTTAACTGCTAAAGATTGTGTACTTTAGAATAATTCAGACAAATTTCTTTAGCACAAGGGAGAAGGTATTTTAGCTAGCTGTGTACCTGACATCTTCCACAAATATAATATTCAAGAAAATATCAGCAACAGTATAGAAGTATATCAACATTAAGGCTATTGTGCATGTTGCAAATGTAAACAACTACACCTTATTCCCACCATATTCTAAAGGTTCATAATATCTGTAGAGCGCATCGATTACCATGCATCTCCGTATGTATGTACATACGTACGTATGTATGTATGTATGTATGTATGTATGTATGTACGTACGTACGTACGTACGTATGTATGTATGTTTGTATGTATGTATGTATGTATGTATGTATGTATGTATGTATGTATGTATGTATGTATGTATGTATGTATGTATGTATGTATGTATGTATGTATGTATGTATGTACGTATGTATGCATGCATGTCGGTATTCATGTATGAATGCATCTATGTATGTATGTCTGTATACATGAAAACATGTATGTATGTATGTATGTATGTATGTATGTATGTATGTATGTATGTATGTATGTATGTATGTATGTATGTATGTATGTATGTATGTATGTATGTATGTATGTATGTAGTTTTTAGTTATCTTTTCCTTCATTTATCAGGATTTTTCTCATCGAATATAACTAGGCTTTTGGCTAGAAAACGACAGAGGGACAAATAGATATGATATCATTCGTCACGAACACTATTGTCATTTTTAACTAACCCCTATTTAGTCGTTTTTGTGCTTTCCTGTCTTAGTGGAAAATTATATTTCAGCGTATAAATGGTTGAAAGTTTTCATTTTCGTTATCATTGCAGAAACCATTCGTTAATTCAAAGTAACTGAATAAACTTTAAGGACGTCAGGAACTCATATATATATTTAATAAAATTGTTTATCAACGATTTATTCCTTTGTTATTTTGACAAGTGGTAAATCTACATGCATGCAAGTTACAAAAGAAACAATAATTAATTATATATTATGGCTCGTATTCTTATTTAATTGTGTATTTTTGGATGGAGCCTTCATTTTGATAGACAGTATTCAATTGGCTTGGGTACAATTAGTTAATAACGGTTAATAATACTTTGTAAACATCGGTATATCACGTCCGTAATTTCACAGCACGGTACTGGTTGAAAAATTGAGTGTATAGGTCTCTTGAATTTTTAACGTTCAATTCAGTGAAAGTAAATTTTATCTTCTATAAAACACACTCGATCCGGGCAATATGTTAGATGCCATTTAAAACAGCTTTATTTTGCGTCAAGTTGAATTTGACCTTCTAACAGCTAACTCAGTTCTTTATAAAATACTTGATTTTAGCCTGGAATGTGTGTAACTTGGACTAATTAACTGGTTTCAAATGTTTGATTTCATTGTGACGTTCAAAACATCTATTATGTTTATCAACGCTTGCAGAGTTTCTTCTTGAGCACAACTCTTACCTGTATGGACTCGTGCAAGCTATACAACAGATGTGATGCGTATCATTAAGCAATCAATTCCATGTTGCATTTTGTGGTTATGTCTATTACCACATAAATAACACGCATAGCTATATAGATCCACTACTACCACTTAACCAAAATACCTCTCCGATGACGTAAGTGGTCAGAGAGTCTCCCTTTAATGAGGATGGTTATAGGTTTAAATCCCGCCCGAGTCATATTAAGAAATTAGTATTAAAGGTAGCAATCAATTCCATTTGGCATTTTGTTGTGGTTACGTCTATTACCACATAACTAACACGCATAGCTATATAGATCCACTACTACCACTTAAAGACAATACCTCTCCGACTACGTGAGGGGTTAGTCTCTCTTTGCTGAGGATGGTTATAGGTTTATATCCCACCCTAGTCATAATAAGAAATTAGCATTAAAGTTTTCTTTTGGGTTTGATCGGCCTAGTGTCATGTTAATATGGCTGGGTCTAGCATGGTGCTACATTTCTGTGACCTGATGCCCCAGTGCTAGACATCATTATAAACTGACACAATGCAGATATGTTGGTGATATGACTAATAGTATCAAACCTAAGTTAACAGACATGTATCTATATTCCTGTTAGGTTTATGAATTAGATTAGTCGTCGTCTACAAGTTAGTGACATGGCCAAGACATTTCGATTGTTAAACATAATCAACCGTTTCGAACTCAAAATAGAAAACAGATATAGATCAAACTAACAGATTATGTCATTTCTCAGATATATTTCGATGGATGAGATTGTATTGCTATGACTGATTCTTTTTTTTAGCGTCCATAATAACTACAAGATATAGTATCGTTATAATACAGATCAGTCTTATTGGGAAGCTATTACCGTCACATAATCAATCTTTGGCTCTAGTGACTTGTGAAAATTTAAATTAGGTTTTATACTGTTATACGTTCTATGTTATATAATCGTTTTATATTCTGGATTTCTCGGAATTAATGTGAAGTTTTATGTAGATGTAGACGTATATTGCAATGACGCAATGTAATTTGGTAAAATATGGTCTGTTTAAAGTTAGTTTTATAGCTGATCACACAATATTTTATGTTGTATGCATTAAATAATGAAATGTGTTTGAGTTACGTAATAAAGTGCGATCATTCTTGACAAACTCATTCCTGTAGGAATGTCGCTATGGTAACAATAAATCATTGTCGCATAATTTTGAAGGTGAACGAAATCACTTCATGTGCGCCCATATGTAATATATATCATTATGTTCCTGTTTAGCCATGTCATCTTTATGGCATGTGTAATATATATATATCATTGTGTTCCTGTTTAGCCATGTCATCTTTATAACATGTGTAATATATATCATTGTGTTCCTGTTTAGCCATGTCATCTTTATAACATGTGTAATATATATCATTGTGTTCCTGTTTAGCTATGTCATCTTTATGACATGTGTAATATATATCATTGTGTTCATGTTTAGCCATGTCATCTTTATGACATGTGTAATATATATCATTGTGTTCCTGTTTAGCCTGTTTAGCCATGTCATCTTTATAACATGGCTCACTTGTTAATTTTTAGCTAACTGTTGAAGTAAGTCATTAAGCAATTCGGTTGTGTGCAATTTGATCTGCTGCAGTCGATGTTGACTGACTGGTTTGAAGTGATGATCAAATTCATTTAAAACTGTAACTTCCTGCCAGTTAAATACTTCCATTTTATTGAGACAAACGTTGTTAAAATCGGTAAAATGTTCAGTCTATACGCTTTTTAATTGTGGAAGTCGTTAACTCAATAATAATCATAAGAGGAAAGTCAAACGGATTAATTATTGTGACATTATGATGGACTTCTGTATTATAATTTGCAATGCACAATGTATCACATGAACTGCGTCGATCGTCAAATCTTCCTTGCATAACATACATACATACATACATACATACATACATACATACATACATACATACATACATACATACATACATACATACATACATAACTCAGATGGTAAATGATATATGATTTGGAACCGCTGCAGCTTATTCTAATTTAACATTGCATGTTTTTGTGACTCACTTTATAACAGACACGTGAAGCATAATATATCGGTATGGTCATTTAGTGAAAAATTACAAGCGATTGATGGTCTATTATTTGAAATTTCTTCATATTGCAACACTATGGTAATATATTCTAGAATCTAGAGTGTTTGAGTAACTGAAGAATGTCTGTGATGCTGGATTTCAGTCCTTGTCTTTTTAATCCATTGGGCGCCAAGCATGTGAAAAACTATTCAAATTGAAAGATAAAAAAAAAATATTTGCTGAATGAGGCGACTAGCCCAATCTTGCAGATAAAAAACTGAGAGTGGGAGAGTATTTTGAACGCAAAGGTTTCTCCGGTAACTACGTGTGCAACGTTTCAGTTGTATAGACCCTTGTTTCAATCTAATATCGTATGGTAAATTGGATATGATTCTTTAATCATAGGATCGTATTCAAATTTAATGTTGCATATTTTGTTTTTCTTTAACAGGGGCATTTAAACGGTTGACGCATAAGATACAGGTATGGTATTTACCTGTGAAAAGTGCTTTTATGTCCTCTTATTTGAACTCTCTACGTTATACGCGTTAAGGTAAAATATCGTTACGTGTGTAGGCCTGCCATTACATGCGCGCTTTTTTAATGTGGCAAATAGTTCGCAGCCTATTCTGGGAAGAAAATCAAAAAGTAGAATAAGAAAATTAAATGGTTTAGAATTGACATATTAGGCTAACGACGTTTTTCTTATCCCTCTAGAAATATAGCTGCTGTGTTTAATAAGAAATGCGCTCTTAAGCAATTCATGTCAGTTAAATATTTCGATGTTGATAGAGAAACATTGTTCAAATATGTCGAAAGATATATTTTTATTTGTGGAGCTCGCTAACTGAAAAATAATCATCAAACACAGACTCATTAATGTGACATGATGTGGGACTCGTCTATTATAATTGTGCAATTGCACAATGCATCGATCATCATATCATCCTTGATTAACTATGTATTTTCGATGCTATCTCTTATGTTTGGCATCTCTAAAAAAGCATTTATGTTCTTGGTGGTGACATATCCCTTACTTTAACGACAGCTGGCGTCTATACAGTTGAATTTGTTTTATAATACAGAGCAGGAGGTCCTTCGTTAACTGAACTTTTTGTTGTCACTCTCAAACACTGATTGTTATCATTCTCTAACACGTATGTTTGTTTTTTATCTTTCTATCATCATTTTACTAACTATGTAACATAGTCACTTTTACTCAATCCATGCTGAAATGTTCTAAAATTGCTTTTGAGCAACGAACGATCGATATATGACTGCATTGTTGGCTTTTCTGGAGTATGGTTTACACTTCATCGCAAAATATATATTATGTTTAGCACAAACATAATTGCAAGCTTTTCCCCAATCAGAATATACGTTAGCAAAATGTCTGATACAATTTTCTGAATTTTGTAAAACAATATCCTTCAAAAGTTATTTTCCATCTGTGATTTATTTGCAAATATATAAACACTTTAATAATACCATTTCAAAGAGGCCTTCTTATGTCAGAAATATAATTACCTTCCATACAGGCATACTAACCAATTAATGGTAAGTCTCATTCCACTCAATTTTATTAAATATAAATATAAAATAACGTTTCTGTGAGTACCTAAAGTGTTGCTACTTTAGTGCTTGAAAGGTTCATATTAACATCAGGTAAAATATGATCTTTATCTTGTTCTGATTATATTCGTACGTCTTTATTTACCTCCATGCTACAAGTTCTTATACAGCATGGGTGGCAGTTTTACAGACACTTATTAGTACTACAACATCACCAAGCCATTACATTTGCATTAATACCACTAATACGACAAGACTGTTGTAAAGATTTATTTCTGTATGACCTACGGATCTGCTAACTAGTAAAGAATGACTCTCATAAACACGTATACCACAGTTGTCCCTTATGTGGTATAAAAGAAAACCAATAACTCTAAAATAAGTCATGTGAATTAAGTTCGTTAAAATTTTTAACCAGTGTCATCTGTTTGCAAATCTGTTTAACACTTAGGAATACAGTGAAATATGTTTCGGTTAACATATATACCCAGGCAGAATTGAAAGGTCAATCGTACGTACCTCGATATTTTCATAATTTTTATTGCCATCCTAAAAGAAAAGCGAAAAGGAAGTGAAAAATCCATACCTAGGGAAACCCCTTGATATGCAACATTCGTATTGTTCAATGAACTTTATCTGACCATTTTATATCATATTTAATTTTTAACAACAGGTGAGAACGGTTGTGCAACTAACTACATATAATGCTATGGTAAATTACAATTACGACTATCTTAATTTGAAAGTTATCTATTCTAATAAAACATTTAAATACAGCAATTTTTGTCTCTCGTTATCAGAATCGCACGATTTTGGACATTTATTCAAGCAATCATAATTGGATATATGCAGTTATGTATATTTTATTTGACGAACTTGGTCTTACACCGTTTTGGAGGGTAGAAAGTTCTGGCTTACCTAACTTTGGTCATTTTTAAGGAACGATATTTACTTCGAATCGAATGCACGGCCTAACTTTATTAACGGGCATATAATTTTCTGGAAGCGAACCTGTTTAAAGGTAATGTTCAAATTAAAATGACATGACGATCATCCTGGGTATTCTATTGTGACTTACGTAAAGTAAAATAAGTATACATCGGATGAGATACATAAATGAACATTCCTATTTTAAGTTCAGTCAGTGATATCATTTACTATTGTGTTCAGATATGTTTTGAGTTGAATCATTTAAGTCATTAGAAAGAGATCATTAACTTTATGGACAAAATTATTCATTAGAATTATTGTTAATTCATTCAAAGTAATAGTTGGATTTTATCATTGATATGCATAATTACTATTGGTACATTACATTAACATTAGTACATTAAACATATTTCTACATCAGCAAATTCATATTGAAATTATCACACTGACATGTGATAGCACGTTTAGAAGTATTTGCGATGTAATGGATAATATTGAACCTGGCTCTTAAATTGTCACTTTTAAATTATTATTTGTAACTTTGCCTCTTTTCCTTACTTAATTCAAAACCACAGAGCCTTAAAATGTTGTGTGGAAGCTCGTCCAGGATCACAATCTCTATTAAATGTTTTAGATATATAAAATAATTGTCACTCTTATAAAATTAATTTGAAAAATTCGTCAATAGTATTAGTGAAACAAGCAAGCGTTCAAAATGTCGTCTACTGTGTACACCTTTATTTTTAGTCAATGAACTGTTCGTGTCTTTGAAAAAGAAATAGTTGACATAGTTTGTCACACAAAAAGAGTTTTATGAAATCGAGGCATAATTTACCAAACAAGAGAAATAAATAGTTTGTTTCAGTATTTTCTAAATTATTTGGTGGAAAATAGCATTTCGGATTTTAGTAAAATGGGTTTCGATTACTGAATTTCTTTCTAGTCGTGATTGGAAATTGAAGTAATTATAGTTGAAACAGATGGAATAATCAAAGCTTCAGCTGAAAGGGATGAAGAAAATCAAAATTCAGAAAGAGGAAAAGGAGCATAAGTGCAGGTGCAGATGCAGAGAAAAGAGAGGTAAATACAGCGAGACCTGCAATCCTAACTTGTCTAATCATTTCCAAACATTTCTGTCAATACGTTTTACAACAATTTATCAAGGAAAGTGACATCCAACTGGTTAAGCCGTCATCTTTTCAACGCGTGTTGTAAATATTGCAAGCGATTTTTTATAAATATGATTCGGTTAAATTGTTGTTTGGTATGAAGCTATTGGGAAGAGGGTGTTTATTTCATGTTCCTTTGCTGTTTGCGTTATTGAATGCGTTCAAGAATCATTAGAATCCACCACATGTGATAAACGTTTTGGACGTTCCGTATACTGTTGGATTAGTAAAAGCTCAGAGCCTATCCAATGGAAATTGATTGACAATATAGCATGTTCAGTTTAATTGATTTTAGTTAACTTAGGAAAGTAAATATGTGTTGATTTTATTATAATTGTCGGATTGGCGTATGTTCGTTACATACCTTATGATTTTAGAATCGTAACACGCATACACAAAACAAAAATAAAATATATCTTCAATTACAAGAAAATGGATATATGACTATTACTAGTACAAGTAAACAACGCATGTGCAAGCACGTATATATACATGACCACATCATGTTTCCCTTTATCCAATGACTAGGAACATGATTTGCAAACAGAAGAGACCAAACACCACAAGTATTCTACATGTATTGACATGTGTGGACTCATAGTGCATTTCAGTCGATATATGATTAAATGATAACATTCTCATATTCACCTCCTTCCATAACTACCTACTTAAATACATACACACATACCTACCTACCTACCTACCTACCTACCTGCCTGCCTGCCTGCCTGCCTGCCTTCCTGCCTACCTACGTACGTACGTACGTACGTACGTACGTACGTACGTACATACATACATACATACATACATACATACATACATACATACATACATACATACATACATACATACATACATACATACATACGGACATGCATCGCAATAGGTGCGCTCTACAGATAATATGAACCTTTAAGAATATGGTGGGTATAAGGTGAAGTTGTTTACATTTGCAACATGCATAATAAACTGAATGTTAATATACCTCTATACTGTGTTACTGCAATTGTATTGAATATTATACTTGTAGAAATTGTCAAGTACACAGCTAACTCATATACCGTCTCCCTTGTTAACAAAGCTATTAGACTGAATTAGTCTAAAGTACACAATCTTTAGCAATTAAAATAGGGAAAAGAATTTTGCCAGAGAAGACAGTAAGAGCTTCTGAGAGTCCAGTGAATGAATTAACAAATTTATAAAATGTATTTTTAAAAAAGTTATCTGCTTTTTTAAAATACAATTTACTTCTGAAGTCCAGAAAGTGAAAATGACCATGCGGAGCTTGACGTTTGTGGATTGGTACACATTTGAAGCAAGGTCAAGCTGGCTAATTTATAACCCAATTATTACATCCATCAATCATTTAGCAAACTAAAGGAGTGATTTTTCTTTAAAATTCTAATCCTAAGTTAAATATTAAACCGGTGAGTGCCATCAATAATATTTTCCATAATATGCTCTATCACACTTTTAAAAGCCGAGTTACTTATACAACATTTAATCTGTTGAGGGAAAATATCCACAATTTTTTTAAAAGAACGTAAAATACGGAATATTGAAATAATCATTGACTCTACAATTTACTAGTACTTTACTAAAACAAGCTATTCCCATATTCACTTAAAATTGGTTTATTCATTCCAGTGTATAATCAGTGGTGCGTGTGTTTGTCATACAAGCATATGCACAGTACAATATTACTGTGATTAGGTTTACTGCTACTAGATCAACAAATTGCGACATTAGCATTACTGTGTGGGACTATGGGAAGATTTCTTCAACGGCTCATTTTAGTAACGTCTGTTATATATGCTACTTAGTGTTCAATGACTTAAATAATACGGATACCTCACGTTTTCCTTCTTTTTCCAGAAATAAACCCACCGCTTATGGTCGATATGCAATATGTAATTCTACGCCCATAATGCGAATATTTCGTTTCCGCGTGAAAACTATCCATCATGTAAAAATGAACCATATCCTACATATACGGACCACATTTATTTATGTATATTTCAATAACGGTAACGTTCTCTTTTTTACAACATGGTTGATGAAAACAAAACAAGATTAGTCATATGATCTTTCAAAACAATTCGGTGTTGCAAAAGACAAACTGAGGAATACATGGATCATCCGAAGTAAAGACCTCATCCTTTGTTAACCTGTATTTATAGATATGTACACTACTTTAAAATAAAATGTGATTAATTAATTAATATTTTGTGCAATGCTAGATAAGGAAGGCTTTTAAGTATATGACATTTTAAAATAAAAATATACACTTTTAATTAGTGATACTTTCGAACATAACGTCATAAATTACCAAAGAGCTGCTTGTAGGAAATAAAGTAAAAACAATGCACATATGGATCGCGATTTGTTACTGTCCTCGTCCATGATTACTGACCAGTAACATATATGGTCTGGTCATTCAGTTTAAGTTTGTTAAAGTAGCTGTTCAGCTTAAAATGGATTCTCTTAAAAATTCAACTTGATTTGAGAGAAAGAAATCTAGAACGGATTGACAATTTAATATTACAAGAGATTTGCCGTATATGCATAATTTAATTCAGGATTGTATACGTTTATCTAAAATCTCCTTCTTTTGACATTAGGAGTAACATAAGATAGCACTAAAATATATTTTAAAAATCGTTAAGTAAAATATAAAAATATTAAATACGTATATAACTTAAAACATTGCTTGTGTTATCATTATTTGTACACGCGTTTGCCACAATGATCACTTCGGGTGGATTATAGTCTCTATAAATTGTGTATAACATTCATAAATCAAAAACAAAGAACTATAAAAGTACAAAAACACTTTGAAAATGTTTGGAAAAGAAAACAACATCTACATTCCTCAAGACAGCGTGATCTGTTTATTAGATTACAAATAATACAAGACGGACTAAAATAGGAATAAAGCATATATGACGCAGATGCAAATGAAATGACATAACAGTCACCTACAATGTCCACACAAAATCTTTCTTATATCTTGTAAGTGATCGTAGTCACTCGTAAACGTCAACTTGCCAGTTGATAGAATACAAGTGGTAGCTAGTGTCCAGGTTAATACGCAGACATTCATTTCAGACAACAGGGTTATAGTTTTGCCGGGCAGTTATTGTTAAGTTCTCGGAATAATCGGCCCGCTGTCTTCTTTAGCAATAGAAATATAGTTTTGTAAACTCACCATATTATTAACTTCAAAAACATGTGACTCAATATAACTTTCACTTTTTTAGATTATACATATACAAACGCACACAAAACACACAAAGATACATTCGTTCTAAATTCAACAGACACTAGCAAAGCCAGGTCGAACAATGAGCACACTAAGCACGTAGATGGGCGAGGACATTAACTGATATTCTAAAACTAATGCTACGTAAATTAGAATCCTTCAGAGGGATCGAGCTTTCACTTGGATTTAAATTTTTATACTTATTCACTAATGCAAGACTTGCATTTGAACGTACTTTTCGAAATATAGCGGCATATTCTTCAATAATGTAACATAATATTCATAATATATATATATATATATATATATATATATATATATATATATATATATATATATATATATATATATATATATATATATATATATATATATATAAAATTTCCCTGTGTAGTCGACTTGGAGCATTGTGCCAGTTTCTTCAGAGCAGATTGTATACAGTTTCTCAACAGGTCCGTTTTCCGTATCCGCATTCAAAGTCTAATATTAATTATTTTCACAAAACTGATCAATTATTGTCTATAACGTTTCCTATAAAATATAATAGAGAGAGAGAGAGAGAGAGAGAGAGAGAGAGAGAGAGAGAGAGAGAGAGAGAGAGAGAGAGATATTTAATTCTTCTCTTATTATTAATCGATCCTAGGTCTGCCTATTACGATCCCAATCATATTGCATGCAATTAACAACCCCACATGCACCATTTACGTGTAGAATAATTATAGAGTGCCGTAACTCACGCACCGTCAGTTTTCAGAAAGGGGGAATTTAAAAGTATCAAGACTGCATGGAAATATCTTTTATCCTTACACCCTTTCACTTCATATCATAGCGCGACTGAAACGGCACTCTCCGCTCGACTTGTTCTCTGTATCTATCTATCTATCTATCTATCTATCTATCTATCTATCTATCTATCTATCTATCTATCTATCTATCTATCTATCTATCTATCTATCTATCTGTCTATCTATGTATCTATCTTTCTATCTATCTATCTCTGTTTATATATATATCCATTTATCTACATACCTACATACCTACATATCTATCTATCTATCTATCTATCTATCTATCTATCTATCTGTCTGTCTGTCTGTCTGTCTGTCTGTCTGTCTGTCTGTCTGTCTGTCTGTCTGTCTGTCTGTCCGTCCGTCCGTCCGTCCGTCCGTCCGTCCGTCCGTCCGTCCGTCCGTCCGTCCGTCCGTCCGTCCGTCCATCCATCCATCCATCCATCCATCCATCCATCCATCCATCCATCCATCCATCCATCCATCCATCCATCCATCCATCCATCCATCCATCCATCCATCTATCTATCTATCTATCTATCTATCTATCTATCTATCTATCTATCTACCTATCTATCTGCCTGTCTATCTGTCTCTCTGTCTGTCTATCAATCCACCACCCTACCCACTATGTATATATGATTATCTATATTGCAATAATGTAATGGTTAAAAGAGGTTTTATATAATTATATTTTATTTCAGATTGTTGGTAAGTTGTGGCATCTATTCGTCTCATCCGTCTTAACATCGATACGTCTTATCCATCACTCACGTGTAATTCTCACGAAATAATACTTCATTTTTTTATAAACATAAATCCTTTAGAATTGAGTTCAATTGACATATAGACTAAAAATCAATTGTGCTGAAGTTGATTTTAGTCAGTAGTAATTTTCTCTGGTAGAAATGTTTGAAGATATCCTTGTTTTCGTTTTTTTTTTGTACCGTTATATAAGTTAATCGGTTGTGTTTACTTCATATTTAATCTTCAGTATAATCCATGATTTTAAGAAATGCCTTTTACATGGAGAGATACTAAGCCGTATCAACGGTTACAAGTGTCTATGCATTTTGAAATGACATATAGGTGAGACAAATGACGAGTCGGATACATGGGATAGATTTAGCATTAGATTCGTGTAATTATTAACTTGTATCATTATTAAGTATGGAACATTATATTCCTTCCAATTCCACAGTGTGTGTGTGTGTGTTTGTGTGTGATGATGGTTTGGTTTCTCACTTAGCTTTAACGATTGTTCAGTAATCGCCAAGATGACAACAATGTTTGAAACATTTAAGTATTTACCTGGGCAGGCAATATTATGCCTATGTTCTCAAACCCGAGTAAGTCTGTCAATGGGCTATATTTACTCACACACTCTAATTTATTTCAATATTTATGTACACCCAATAATCTGTACCAGCTGGGTTCAAGGACAAGTTTAAACCTACGTTCTATATATTTTGTGGACAGATGTTAATAGTTGCTTTTGACGATTGTGTGGCATACTTGACATTATGATGAAAATATTAAATGCAATACTAAAATTTTCCATACACGTAGACGTGACAGACTATATAGAAACAAGGTCTACCATGCGAATGTTGTGATAGGGACGGTGTAATAAGGACAAAAGTATTTAAAGGGAAAAATAGTGTTTACAGAGAATGTCAAACGTGGTCAGATAGTTTATTGGAACATTACAATTTCTATCTACAGTTCATTCCATTCATCTTCCATCCAAAAGCATAATCTAATTAAAATCAATCAACAGTAGGAAGTGTGTATAGACACAATGATATACACTAGCAGGCATTCTATCCAATACATGAGAGAAGAGGAAAAATGAAGTTTTAAGTTTCAGTCAACAATATTGACATATACAAAGAAGCCCATATTCACAAACACATGCACACACATAAAGTGTTTGACATAGATAAGTATGTGCTCTCTCTCTTCTAGAGATGAATGTAACCATGAAAATGATCGTTATTGTTTGGAAATGGAATGTAATGTTTCACTTTTAATACTTACATGAGGTTGGGTTTGTATTTGGAGGCACATTGTTGTTTGGGGGGATGATATGTTGAGTTCCTGCACAGGGATAAACTTGGAGGTCCTGAACAAGGATTTGTAGGATATGATGGAAAGCTGAGCACAACAAAAGTGTCTCCAGCCTCCTCCATCTTTACAATCTCCTCAGTGGGCAGCACGTAAATCACAGCCAGATACAAACATACCTTGGCGTGACTTTGGACAGATCACTGACATTCTTCAACCACCTGAAGAACACTGCAGCAACACCGAGCGCTCGAAACAACTTAATCCGCAAAACGGGCTGGCTAAACCAAGGGTGCTAATGCCTAGACACTCAAAACATCAGCACCTGCCATCTGTTATTCGATAGCTGTGTATTAGTGTTTTGTTTGTGTTCGATCGTTCCATACCAAAATTGACTGGTTTCCAGCTGAAAACTACAATGAGTCTAAAATACACACAGACATACACACACACACACACACACACACACACACACACACACACACACACACACACACACACACACACACACACTACTATATTACCATTGTTGCCGGTACTCAGCAACATTCATCCTACACATTTTCGTAATCAGGCAGCCACCGCAACCTTATTGGTTAGAGTCTATGATAGTGAAAAACGCCCATTATATCTCGACTTCACATACAACAGTCCCATTGGAATCGAT
Source organism: Unio pictorum (assembly GCA_030141615.1). Taxonomy (NCBI): domain Eukaryota; kingdom Metazoa; phylum Mollusca; class Bivalvia; order Unionida; family Unionidae; genus Unio; species Unio pictorum. The sequence goes on along the minus strand of JARLTB010000034.1, from coordinate 11,702,566 downwards.
GTATCCAATCTTGATAGGTCCATTGACGTAGGATATGACAGCTATTTCGGCATGGAGTGATATATAGTCTTCACAAGATGTTGTAAACCACTACATCATAGATGAGCCATTTGTTAGACCTCCTGGCTTCAAATTAATATGACATATGTAGACCACGATAAAACGTATTGGGACATGACAGGGATATTGTGCAGTCAACTTTGTATGATGGGGTCATGCCACTGAGTCTTCCTGTATCTGTGGAAATCTTCATTCCATGGCACACACTCTGAATATCTGCCCACTGACAAAGTTCCCCGGTGGACTGCATGCTCTGCACCTTGCTGATGATAGGTGTTGTTAAATGGCTGAACATGCACTGCAGACGATAAATACAATACGTATTGGAAAAACAATATTTATTCGTATGGTTATTGTTAAATCATTCAAAGACATTCTTGATTATATATTTGTGCTTCAGGAAGACTTTAGTACATAAAACCATTCAAGATAATTTATACATCATAATTTCATGTTAAATCACTATACCTTTGAACTTGGGATAAATATCTTATGATCCATTTGGATGTAATAACGATTACTGTAAATTTCTCTTAAATGATCAATTTGTAACTTAAAGTAAAAACTGTATTTGTTCATGTTAATACATGTGTTTTAAATACTGTCCATATACCATTTGACGTTGCTTAAAGATCAACGTCCGTCAGATGAAGATTCCAAGTTTGATCGTCTTCACTGATTTTAAATATAATTGTTTCAAAGCTTGTGAATTAGAAACACTAATCTTTACTCTATTCAGTGACAAAGAAAGTATGGTATAATAGGAATACATAGGTATGGAATCTTTAGCCTAATGAGTACAGTTCCCTTGCAAATACATCAAGGTGTCCTACGGCTAAACTAAATTTTGCTTTTACAATTCAAAAAGAAACTGAGTGACAATTCAAGGTCTCTCAGGGCAAACCAAAGGCTGCTTTTAAAATTCAAAAGAAACTAATTGAATTGCGTTACATTAGAAAGAATCATCGACACCACCGAACATTTTGAAATTAACAACTATATGATGCAAATATGATATTGAAATATTTATTAAGTACGTATTATTAAGTATTTTTGAGCTACCTGTATTAGTCACTTGGAAACTCTTTTATCGACAAATAATGTAGGCAAAAATGAGCATTCCAGTGATTTCTTTGCATGTTTAGTACACATTGTTCGGCACAAAAGATCCGATCAAGACTATCTCTGAAATGCCATTGCCTATTAGTTGTGTTGAAAGCAACAAAAGACGAGGACAAAATATACCTTTGCATATTTGTTATGAAGTTTGCTCTCTATTGCCGGTGTTTTAGTAATAGTTTTACAGGTAATAAGTTAAACTACAGGTAATAATTTAAATTACACAAACTAGGTGCAATTAATAAATAAGTATGACCTCATGCGTGTCTTTTTCAAAACATGTTGTGAACATCTTTTAAAAAGAAATTAAATATAATGATAGCTGGTAATGAAAAACGTTACATAGTAAATTACAAAATCAGTCAATGATTAGAAAATGTTTGCAAGTCTGACATTAACAAATAATTCATATATCAATAATAACAAAATTATACTGTCGATGGTAAAAGTAATACACTCAATTATTATCCATTCTGTATGATTTCTGCATCCTATCGATTCATAGCGATATCCCCACTAAGTGTTTTGGCCAAATATTTGTGTAAAATGTTACTTTTTAATTAAACAAGCTCGGGATGAAAAGTTATTGAAAGAGTTAATAATAATAATAATAATAATAATAATAATAATAATAATAATAATAATAATAATAATAATAAAACTATCACAACAACAAGAACTATTACTACTAGTACTGCTACTACTAATAATAATAATGAGGAGGTTTCTATATAGCTCCTAATGTTTAGAAGCTCTCAGCACTTCACAAAATCTATAATGATATGACTATTTAACAACAAACAACAACAAAATTCCATAAAATTATAAAACATAAAATATGCTGAAAATATTTAAGGTGGGAAACATTATTAGGTTATTAAGTTTCTTCTTGCAGTCAACAAAGGTGAGTTTCAAGAGCACTCATGAAAGGGATCAATGTGTCTTTCTGTCTAATTTCAATGTACAATTCGTTCCACTTTGCTGGGCCATGGTACGCAAATGAACGTTGACCATATGACTTCGTTTCCATAGTGGGCATAATGACACTAAGATTATCAAAGAGGAGTGTAAGTATTATGATGATGTGTACACATGGGCCAGGCCAGATTGGTATGTTGAACTGGAGTCAGTCACTAAAACTTACCACAGAGAACAGATGTTGTGTTTAATTCTGAATCGAATGGATAGCCAGTGTAGGTTCAGAGCGGCGATGAGGTGTGCTCTGAATGTGGTTTTCTAAAAATGATCTGATCAGCTGTGTTTTTAACATTTTGAAGTTTCTGGAGTAGATATTGAGACGAACCACACATAACTGAGTAACAATAGTCCAATCTTGAATGTACTAATGGACACAAGTGTTTTAAAGGAATGAGCTGAAATATATTTGCGAATGGAGCTGATGCGTTTCAAGGTTATGCTGCCGTGCATATGTACATGCCATGTTGCTGAAATTGCAATTCGAGAGTGCTGTCTAGAGTAGCACCTATGTGTCAAACTGTGTGAATTTAATGTCGTCGCATGCAACAGACACTATCATGATGCCCTGCATATTCATATCATCCTGACACCAAGCCAGCAAGTCTTAACAGTAATCACTTAATCCCGAGCCGCCACAGGAGCGGTCAAGCAATTATATTAACCAAGTGAGCACATCAAATATTTGAAAAGGTTCGTCATTTGAAAAATCCCAGAACTAACTTTGACTGAAACAAACATTTATCGTATTCTTATACTCGGTTTCGAACAAAATCCCCAAATTGAGCAATCACGAAGGAGAGATGGTGGGGGAGAATTACGAGATCATTTATATCTCATACTCCTAACATGACCCTGACCAAAACCAATCGTTTTATTTTAAGAACAAAAAGTTGTTTACTTCTTCACTAGTCCCAACTTAACCTTGGCAACAGCCCATCATTTAAAAATAAAACTGAAACTAGTTAACATTTTTGCAACTAACCTTTAAAATTAAGGTCAAGAACTAGTGCAACGTAACATGTTTACCAAAGAATAATTTGGTCAACCGATTTTCTGGAGAGAAACATTAATATCTGTAGTCAATCCAGTTACATTACAATGGCATGTAATGACGTAAAAAGATATTGTAAAACTGAAAACCAGTATTAAACTAAAACAAACATATATTGTTACCTGCTTAGGCTTGAATACACAGTAAGATAGAAAGAGTGAAAATAACAAAGCTTGTAAAAACTTAATAAACATTTTTTTTTAAACTCAAATATTTTCCAGAAAAAAAAACTTACTGTTTTAAGAATCAATTCTAAAATTAATCCAAAAATAATTCAAAATATTATCCACTAGAAAAACTAGCAGAAGTTCTGGTAATAAAATGTCCAAATAATTCAAAATTCGAATCCCAGATCCAAGATGGAAGACGAAGTCATTTGATGAAGTCAGTTCTTGTTAATAAAAGTCTATGAGCACAATTCTTTTCCAGATAAATAGCAAAATAATTCCCCTTGATCCAAACGAATTGACATAATTTTCAGAACAAGGTAATTAAAATAACTCAAAACGACACACAACTTAGTATTCTAAAAGCCCAACTTATACTGAATAGCTCGCTCCAAATTATAGTTTATATACCTGTTATGACAAAACTTAATACAATCTACAATTACAAACACCCAAAAAAATTTAAAAATCCCATTACTATAAGAACAATATTGGCTCTTTTCAACTAAAATAGTGTCATTTAATATCAAATAGGTTTGTGAGAACTAATCAGAATTTGACGACTAAATGTTTACCTGAATCGGACGTAATAAACGCTCCCTAACTGCGGATAATTTGTGAGTGCTGGAAACGCTACTATGGTAAACAAACAAACTACATAAAGAGCATAACTATAAGTATTTTGCCCCGACTAGGCTTTGTAGGATTTCAAAGTAAATTCAAAAACCCGTAAAAGGTGATGACAATTGGTCACGGGTCAGTAAGCCCTGTTTGATATTTCAAGTCATAGATTCAGAGTGACTCAACTAAACAAAGGACAGCCATACCATTTCAATGACTTGAACAGTAGTGGTATGCATTGGAGTGTAACTGTGTCCCTTGTTTAGATATCCAGTTTCTGATTAATGCCACTAGATAGTACATTGTTTTCTAAATTTTTTAACACGTATTTTTAACTAAAGACAACGTATCAGATGGAAATAGCTGTTATTGTTTAATTTTAGCGGCGAACCTTTAGTAGCATACATCGCATATTGAGATCCTAGAGATACAGTTGCAAATACAATATAAGATACACTCATCGAAATAAATTTCTCATTACCTCATCTTTCGACATTGTTCATTCTCCGTGGAAGCATTTTAAGTACCATTTGCTGAACGTTTGCTAAGCTGATGATTCGTTTTACGTGTACGAGGGATTATTTAACCCACAATAGGAAACGATGCTTAATGAACATAACCTAACAATGAGACGTCTGTTGTTTGTTTATGCCAATAAACTTTTACTCTACATTTAACATTGCCTCCGTCCATTGTTTTTTTTATATAGCTCAGCACCATTTTAAAGGAAAGTAAACATGACGAAAGCAATGCCATTCTTTAATATTAGTGACAAACATTTACTTTCAATCGGCATACAAGAAACTCATTTGCATATAATTCAGATGTGATTCAAAATATTTCACAACATATACTAACTTTGAAGTAACGTCCCAATTTCATTTAAGGAGGAAATGGGGCGATCGGACTATCGTTTTAAATGGTTTCATTTCTTACATTCAAGGCTTCATACAAAAATGAAAACATTATGACAATATCGCCAAATCGAAGCCGCTAACTAATCGAAAGTCTCTCTTACGGGTTAATAAATTTCGTACTGTCTTTTTTGTCGTCGTAGTTTGTTTTTTTTATTAAGCGTGCGAGTTTCCCCGCAATTCATGGTCATGCCATGCCTGCTGTTATCTAAATATTTTATTTGCACTGATTCAATATCTTTATCTAGGATCATGTAAATTGATCGTTAAAATTCGTGTAGGGTAGTTTCTGAACGTGAAAAAAAGTTTTGAAACTTTATTATATCCATGTCACTTCTTCACCAAATCTGAGGAATATTTAGTATAGTATGTGTATCAACTCGGTCAAAAACAGCAAGAATATTAACGTTGTCACTGATCGCACCAGGTATTTGTGTATACCGCGGAGTAACATAGATCACATCACTATTTTTATGTCTACCTCGAAAACATATTCCAGCTGGATTTGAATCTTTTATCCAGCATTACATGATCGTCCATAACTATAAGACTATGTCACTTTGTTTATAACTAGCGAGTTTTCTTTACACTATCATCGCTAACAATTTTGTTGTTGGTGGCATTACAATTTACAATAACCAGCCACCACCACCCCCACGCAACTGAGTTTTTTCCTAACTCGTGACACTGTGTAATATACTATGTTTGACCATGCAATACGATCATCAATGATGTAAGCTCATGCATCAGTAATAATTAATCCTTGAGATTAATGGATAAGCATTGCGTATTCTAGCGTCCATGGAGAATTACATGATTGCATCGCATCCTCAACAGTACTGATATGAACTGCGACAACATAAGTTAATACATAATATTTTCCCCAGTCTGTCCTGCTATATAGGCGTCTATATTTTGCGATGGTGTATCAGTTGGTCTATAACACAACGGTACGGGTAGATTTAAAAACTTTTCTTTTTGCAAATGAAATGACTGCTGCTCAAGTGTATCACGAACAATCTTTATATTTGCCACTATCATATCATTTGGTCTCCATTTATCCCAAAAATCATTTATAGAAGTTTCTGAATTATTTCACTAATTATTTCTCTTCGGATTTTATTTTACTATAGTTTTGTAAAGTCTAATTTTGGAGCGATTTCTTTATGATCGTCAGTTATCTCCTCACAATATACAAACGTTTTTAGTCATTAATGCAGGGACAATCCAACAAATGGTGGTGGTTGAACGTGATCACCACACCACGGTATTCTTTAACAATAACCAGATAAGAAACATTTTCAACACTTCTAACTGAAATCGTGCATATTTCATCTCAAATTATTGGTTTAGGTAATTACTTCTAACGCATTCTATCAGTAGTCCATTTACCACCCTTTTACTGAAAGAAGCTGTGATAAGTACACAAGTTTACATAATTAATTCCGAACTCTGTCTAAATAATTCAATAGCACGAGTTGTTTTACCACAACTTCCAGGTACTTTTGATAAACAGTTTAATGTCTGGATACTGAATTATATGTAGATGGCGCTGATGATATTTGTCGAGGTGGTAGCGATTCAAGATAAATATCTTTAACAGGAATGTCAGCGGATTATAGGACTAACCGTTAACATTTCTTTGTTTATTCTCCACGATCCCCAACCCGTTGATTTATCCATCTATCTGAACATCAGTAATTCTAAAAGGTTTCTTGACATATTAAATGAATCTGTGGCAACTCCGACCGCGGTGTCAGGAAATCTATTTATCATCGATACTAGGTTTATAGAATGCGCGAGAATCGACGAACTTAAATACGTAAACCGCGAGAATTAAAATTACTAAATCAGTAAACTGCGGCGATTCTCCATCAATATAACCAACAATTGTACCTTATTTAGTTCCACTTGTTAAGTATGCTTTTTCTTGACTAATAATAGTATTCCTGCGTGTGGTATCAGCAATTATACAATCGAGTTCAGCATCATCTATAATTAGCGTTTATAATCATATGATCCACCTTAAATTAATTTACCGATTATTTGTTTCTGTCAAGATCCATTGTGACTTTTTCCCTCGTTGTTAATTTTGTTTTTGAGTATAGTATTTGGAATTCAGTAAAATCATTTTCGCCGAGATTAGGACAATTTTCTTTGATCTCGTTGATGACCTTGTAGACTTGACGTTCCTCTGGATGTAAAGCCGAACTTAAATTTGTTCCCCAAATGATATAATGGTTTCACTGACCGACAACTATATAAGTATTGTAGAGACAACTATATATCACAATATAAATATAGATCCGTTTTCTGCATTAGCGTCGACATTTACCTCAAGTTCTGCTTTTACTTCAGTAAAAGCTTCAATGGGTAGGAAACATCTACTTGTATTCTGAACTTTTAATTCGATTTGACCACGCTAAATTTGCAGTCATGCTACATAAAAATGGGACTTGATAATCTCATACAGATTTATCTCTAAGAACAGACTGATCCATATCAAACGCTGGGTTGAAGGTTCATTTAAACATCTTTATTGTATCTTATCATCTAGCATGAAGACCACTTCCTGAATTAAAACTTTTAATTGTGGTTTGTTCTACTTTTGGAGAAACCGCGGACAATTCTACTAGTTTCTGATTTGTGGCTTGATGTATTATTTTAACTGACACCTCCATGCTTAACTTCAGTGCTGGATAATATTACTGGCAGCGGTTTTTGTTGTATTAATCGTGATAATATATCCTTGATTTCCGAAAACGCTTTACCGGCAAAAGTTACCATTAGCACCAGGAGCTTTCAATGGCAACGTCAATAGTTTTCGTTGACAATTGTTTTTCGATCGGTATTGCTTTTGAGGCAATCCTTCTAAATAAACCTGAACAACATACCCGTCCATCTCTGTAAGTTTCTTTATAAACTGGTAATCGTGAATTTATCACCCTGATTATTACGGGTCTACGTTGAGCGTTGTGTATGATCATCTTATTTGTTATCAATTTATCTAATTTCTTTGATAGTCATCAACGCGTTCATTGACAAGTTCCATATAAATGGAAATGTACATGATACCACCTGTAAATAATCGTTGAAAAATATCAAATGTTTCATTACTTATTTCTCGAGAATTATTTCGAGCTCGTTTTCCGCCTATGAGGGATTATAGTTGTTGTACTTCATTGATTACATTGTTTGGACAAGAAATAAAACCACTTCCACCTGACTTTGTAATCTTATTAAAACCCCCACCAGTAGAATCCGTGCCAGGTACATCGTGAAATTCTTCCTCAATGTATTCGTTTTGTTGCAGAGGTGGAGGCAGTTGATAGGATTGCACTTTCTGGGAAGTGTTTTGCGCTTGCTTTGTTTCTTGTTGTCTTTGTCGTTTTTCTGTTTGGTTGTTTCTTCTCGTTTCTGTTTTGTTTTTCTTGTTGCTGTTCTTTTATTCGCTGATGGACTTCATCATAAATTCCAACTCCTTCTAAATTTCTGCCGCAAACATGATCTTGTTCGTCTCTCTGATTAGTATCCTCGTCTATTTTAAACACCCAATTGATCCACATTTCACGACTTACACCTTTAACATGTTCACATTTTACAATTTTATTTCTTCAACGATAACTGGAAGGAACAAATGGTCAATTCTTAATTATATCATTATTGTTTTCATTACACTATCTTTAATTCGCTAAGTATCATTTTCAGCACATTTCTCCGTGAAACTAATTACTCTTTCTTTTCGTGGTTCCTCACCAACGGCCTCTTCGAGTTGAAGAGGTCGAAGTTGAACAGCATCTATATCAGTTGGAAGATATCGTAGAATCTTTTTTGTTTGTTGAGTTTTTTTCTGATACCTTTCCCGTTTTTTCAGCAGTTTGTATTGGTACTGGTAGATCCTCCTTATTGGCAGTTGTAATTCCTTCAGTATCATTTGTAACGGGCTGAAAATAACTGTTCTGAACCTATTGCAAATTCCACTTGTGACTCATGATGCGCTTGTAACTTTTGTCTGACAGAATCACGGACTGGTATAAATTTCTTAAATGTCTCTAGTCACTCTTGTGCTAATCTAGCTGTATAAAAATCTGATTCCATATGACTGAATTATACTACTTTACAGCTTGAAGGCGGTTGTTACCACGATTTAATTGTGCTCATTGAATTTCATTGCCAAGAACTAACTTCATCACGTGAAATCACTTGGAATTATTTGGACATTTTATTACCAGGAATTTTACAATTTCACTAGTGGATTATGTTTTGAATTATTGTTGGATTGATTTTGCAACTGATTCTTAAAACCGTAAGTGATATTTTCTTTTGTGGAAAATATTTGTGCTCAATAAATTGTTTATTAAGTTATTACAAGCTTGTTATTTTCACTCTTTCTATGTTACTTTTTATTCGAGCCTAAGCACGTAACATACTGCAAACCCCAGGTAATCAAAATATTGTGTATTCATTTTGATGCAAGAATACTGTTTCATCACCCCAGTGACTAATATAATCATACATATTTACCTATTTAGTATTGATTCTCCCATGCACAGAGGTGTCATAATCATGCAAAAACAAAATTCTCCCTTCTCAGAAATTTACAAGCTAAGGGTTACATTTTTCTATCTCCCACCATCACAAAATTTTCAACTGTTTTGTTGCATTTCTTCTTTTGTTTTTTGATGTTTCTGAGCTTCTGTATAATGCAACCATTTGTTACAGTTATATAATTGTAAGGGAAAGGTTACATTTGAAATATTTTTGATTATTCAAAAGTGGCTATTAAAGGTTTACTCATAATACTTAATTTTAAATTAGAAATGTTTTTTAAATGCAAATATAGTACTTATGTTCAGAATATAAGTGTTTCACATAAAAACAGCAGAGATCAGAATTTATTTTTAATTTCTATACTTTCAATAAAGATAGGAGAAGAATTATTCACAAAAGTGTTTCATATGGCTACTTTGGATCGATTCAAGACTTTATCAACAAACTTTCGTATGTTTATGTACTTTTTCAAATATGATGGATGATGACTCTTCATACTACCATTCTTGCAAATTTAATCCATCAACACTGCTGACGAAGAGTTAATATTTGAAACTCAAGGAGTTAGTCAAGAGTGGTTGGGGCAAAAATTAAAATTAAATATGATCATTTTTGTGATTTTCATAAACTTAAATACTTGTATAGTTTATAGTTTAATCGCAGCAGTGGCAGAATAAGACCACATAGAAATGTCTCCAATAATGGATTTATCTGCTTTTGCTTTTACAGAGCCTTCGAGAGGTTGTTCTTGGAATTTTGCGCCTGATGAATAACCAGCTCAATCAGTAAAATCATTAGCTTGACATTATATACTCAAGTACCATGTGACTGTATCTTCTTACTCTGCACTTACAATTTGAAATGCTATTGTCACGGAAAGCCATGTACTCGGGTTTTGTTTATCGTGTCCAACGATACCTGAGGGTGATTTATTATATATATATGGGCAGTTGTACTTCGGAATCGTGAGTACAATTCGCTCTATGCCGCACGTGCAGAGTGTTCTCGATACGGAGCACGAATCCGTATAAATACTTTGAAATATGTGAAGGATCTTCACATTACTAAGGGTTTTTTCAACAAGCGGCTGGATTAAAGGGCTGTAGCTGTAGGGCTATTGATGCGAGGGAGGGAGGATTGGCACAACTTTAGCTGTAGGGGTAAGTACATTTTTGATACCGAGTGATAGCTTTTGTAGTACTATATTTACCTTTGCATGTACGTTATATAGTTTTTTTTACACGGCATAATGCGTGCATTTTCTACTCTGGTAATATAAAGCTCTATTTTGTTAAAATAGAATTGTTTACTATTCAGCATTATCGAACAGGAAAGGTTTACTATAGAACCTGTTATTGTGATAATAATAGTCTTGATAATTTGCCGTGTATAACGTCATTACGTTATGTCTGTATCAAGGTTAGTACACGGTGTCTGGTATATTTTCAGCTAATTGTACGAGGGTGTTAAACGTCCGGGGTGTCCAGAGCTGTCAAACGTCGGGAGCTGTGTTTAAATGCACTGGTGTGTCCAGAGCTGTTTAATGTGCCGGAGTGTCTCATGTCTAGCGTCCGGAGTGTCTAATGTCAAGGGTGACAAGAGTGACCCAGCAGTAGAGCTGTCTAAATGACCAGAGTGTCTGGAGGGTCTAATGTTTCGTAATATTCCGAGGGTCCGGAGTCTGTAGAAATTGTGAAGTTCTATTGTACCAGCTGTGGAGCTGTATACTAATAGTTGATTATATATATTTATTCGTAAATTGTTAGCCGTGGGCTAATGTGGGTTTGCGGAACCCAGTATATGGTTTGGGTCTAGAAAGATAAGTTGTTATCTGTCCTGTTATTATTTTTCAAATATAGTTTCGCTACTTGAGCGTATACATTTTTACTATATGAGTAATCCTGCATTGTTTACTACGTGAGTAAACTATATTCATTTTTTTTTTGTATATTTTTTTCGCTGGGGTTTTGTATCATTGTTTTTGTATCATTGCATCATTGATTCGTATCATTGGTTTATATCATTGTATAAATTGTTGCATCTTTTAGTCTGTGCGTAATTATGTATAATTAAATCCAATATTTGGATACACTACGCACGCATTTCATTGTTTTGCTTATATATATATATAAATAAAAATATATATATATATATATATATATATATATATATATATATATATATATATATATATATATATATATATATATATGTATATATATATGTATATATATATGTATATATATATGTATATATATATGTATATATATATGTATATATATATATATGTATATATATATATATGTATATATATATATATGTATATATATATGTATATATATATATGTATATATATATGTATATATATATATGTATATATATATGTATATATATATGTATATATATATGTATATATATATGTATATATGTATATATATATATATTATATATATATGTATATATATGTATATATATATATATATATATATATATTATATATATATGTATATATATATATATATGTATATATATATATATGTATATATATATATATGTATATATATATATATATTATATATATATATATTATATATATATGTATATATATATATATATATATATATGTATATATATATGTATATATATATATATATATATATATGTATATATATATATATGTATATATATATATATATATATATATATATTATATATATATGTATATATATATATATATATATATTATATATATATGTATATATATATATATATATATATATATATATATATCGCCACATTAAACCATAATCTTTATATCTGTATCATAAAAGGTGTTTGTTATCAATCCGAAATATCCGTCCCGGTTATCTTGTTACATCCATTATATATTATAGCTGATATAAATTGACAGTGAAATGGTTTTCCTTGCTACATCAGTGGCATGGATATTGGCATTAATGACATTTTGCATGTATATATTAAGTACATGCTCATAATACTACTCTCCAGCTGGTGAATGAACAATGTATTGTTAAACAATTTCCCACATAACTGCAGGTGTTTGTTAAACTTCATAGTAAGGAATTGTCTTTAGTTCACTTCATTCATGTAATTTCATCATGATTTCAGAGAAGAACATGTCATAATTTCTGCATACATGTTTACACTTTCATTCTGTAGTATTTTCTTTTAAATCTTGATGTATGCAGATATTGCATCTTCAGCCTTTTTAACAAGATATAATTTAATTTATACTAGCTGTTGTAAATAACAGTGGGCTGTGAGGGGATTATCTCCCTTTCCAAGATATTGACATACACTGTAAGAACTATTTCCTTTTTTATTAGAATTATTAAGAAAATTTTATTTCGGACAATAACAATTGTTCAGGTTATAATATGATATTTAACTCCTCAGTTGGATATGTTTGAAATATTTCATTTTATGTATCTTTTGCTGTAGTTGGGCATCCAAAGTGGGCAAATTTTTTAAAAAAGGAGTGTTTTTTGTTTTGTACTCTTTCAAATTTAATTAATAACAATATATATGGAGTTCACTATAATGAAAGTCATTACCAGGTACACATGCATTTTGCTGTAGTTGTCCACTTATTTTTCATCTGGTTCTATTTAGAATAAATGACAGTATATATCCAGATATAAGTGAAAATAATTAAAATTAAATTGTTTGGATTTAGAGTTTCATATCACATTTGTTTATAATCATGAATCTATAAATACAATTTATCCACATGAACTTCTTTTATTGGACCTTGATTTTTGGGAGATGCATCATTTATACATTAGCACTCTCATGATAGTCAATGGTTTGTTCAAAATGTGACAGCTTTTTCATTTGTCAATGTATACTAAACCTCTCGATATAGATTAAGGACAACAAATTTTGCTTTGTATTGGTAGTAAGATTATCTCCCCTTTGCGGGATATATCCTAACCACTTCAGTACATTTTGACCGTAAGATGGAACTTTCTTACCTTCTTTGAATGACTCTATCTCACATTTTGACTTGGGATTCAAGTTCACAGAAACTTTATATTATTGTTTTGGCTTTTTCATCTTTTTCGTAAGTATTTAATTTACTCGCACTTCCCAAACACAACTTGTTTATGAATCTTTCTGACGTAAGACGTTTCAAACTGCAGTGTTCTGGCTAACCCTTTATGGGCCTGAAGTCAAGTTCACATTCAAGTTTCACTTCCAAACCCTGCCACTTTTATTTTGTTTAGATTTTCCATTTTTATGCAACGCACAGAGCTAGGTTTATTTATCCCATATCTTTTAATGTCTACTTGTCATAAAACAGACAATTTTATGGAATGAGTTTTGTTTCATTTTCATTTCATCCATTTACAACTTTTTGGAGGATTGCCAAGAATGTTTACACATGTGTAAAAGTTGGTCATAAATGAAATGAGTGTATCGTCATTGCATATCCTAGCGTCCAGGGAGATTTGTCAGCGCATAGTTAATCTTCGACAACATTGATATCGACCAGAACATAATGATTTAATACGAGAGTCTGTATTTCTGTTTTCCTTGGAACACCAACTTCAATATTCAGTCTCCGTGTATCAGCTGTGTTACGTATATTTGATATAAGCCATTTATATTTATTTTTATTTTTGTTTGTTTGTTAGATTTAAATTTGGCATTTTAAGTTTTAAGATTCGTTCATTGGGGGGTTGGGGTGACCTGTACTTTTACATAGTAAACACCAGGTGTTGACCTCATTTTTGACCTTGATTCAGAGTGTAAACATGCTTCTAAAATGATTGGTTGATTAAAAGGACATTAGAGCTTTACTTTAAAAATGATTGGTTGATTCCAAGGACATCTTTGTAGATCATGATGTTTGCGTGTTTTCTTGAACGTGCGATTGTTATGAGAGATTCTGGAAGGTCGTGACCCCTTTCCTGTTTACGTAAAAACAGGTATTTAAATTATTGTCTAGGAGAGAACAGTTCAGTAGAAGTTGGGGTTTTATAATATTAAGTTGTCTTTTTTGAGTTTATTTTTAATTACCGTCTACTAGAAATTGTGTCAATTCGTTTGGAGCATGAGGAATTCTTTTATTATTTATCTGGAGAAGAATATATGCTTATAGATTTTCATTTCGATTATTATAAAACTAAAACTGACTGCATCACGTGACATCGTCGTCCATATTGGATTACATCGTCAAGATTCGAACCAAGAACTATTAGGACATTTTATTATCAGGACTCTTGCAATCCCACTAGTGGATCATATTCTGAATTCTCTTTTCGATTGTTTTTTGGACTAGATTCTCTAAAACCTAACTTTATTTTTTTTATTTTATGAAAATATTTGTACTCAATAAATTGATTGTTAAATTTTACAAGCTTGTTATTTTCACTTCCTATGTATTCGAGCCTAAGCACGTAACAGCTGGTCTATAACATAATGGTACAGGCAATTCTGAAAAATTTTCTTTATGCGCTTCAAATAATTGTCGCTGAAGTGTGTTTCTGACTATCTTTCTACTTGCCACTATCAAATAGTTTGGTTTCCAAGCTTCCCAAAAATTATTTAATGAGGTTTCGGAAATTATGAAATTATTTTACGCGCTATTTCACATTGAATTTTATCCGACTGTAATCTGGTTGATTTCATGAACAAAATTGATACTGGTTAGAGCATTCTATGATCAGACATAATTTCTTCATAAAAATCTACAAATTGCTTTAAGCAATCATGCAGAGACAAACCAACAAATGGTGGTGGTTGACCAATATCACCGCTCATTATCACGACTGTATTTTTCAATAATAGCCAATCAAGAAATATTTTTAAAATATTCAGTGACACTGTGCATTTCTCACCCCAATTAATGGTTATTGGAAAATATTTCTCTCCCATTTTATCAGGAGTCCATGAGTCACACTTATACCCAAAGAAACTGTGATAAGTGCAGTAATTAACTCCTCGTTGTTTCATCTCTCTGGCGAGTCTGGGTGTAGGTGTTAGCATAATCATGTCTGACTTCATTCAAAATAATTCGATAACAAGAGAAGTCTTCCCAGACCTACCGCATCCATTTAAATAAAGTCTTATATCTACATATTGGATCGATTATTGATGGCGCTGACGATAATTCTGATATTTAATTATTGTCATGTAATTATCTTCAACCTAACATTTGCTGATTCAGAATAATAATGTAACATTTCCTGTTTTATTCTCCATGACACCATGGTACATCAGAATTTGTAAAACGAGGAACTGGTTCTTTATGCTTGCTATCTATATAAAATGAATCCGTGGCGACACTGACTGAAATATCAAGAAATCTATTTAACATCGATAGCAGGTTTATTGAAACATAAGCCAGCACATATAATCTTAGATGTATATACTGAAGAGATTCACCAACCAATGTAGCTAACAATTGTACCAAATTTTGTTCTGTCAGACAAGTAAGCATTTTCTCGACTGACAAATATATATTTTGCTGTTGCATCTGCAATTATAAAATCATATTCAGCATCATCTAGAATAAGATGTGCATAATGCCGCTTGCGATCATATGCTCCACCTTGGGTGAATTTACTGATTATTCTTCTACCGAGATCTTTAGCGTTTTTATCATTGATGTTGCATCTATGTTCAAAGATCTCCTTAGATCGTTTAACAATATAGTCTTGTCGAGTATTTTACAATCGATCATATACCGTAATAACACTATTGGTGCCCAGTATTTTTCAAATAAATGTCTAGCAAACCAAACATAACAAATCCTATGGAGTCCTTGGGCAAACTCGAATGATACCACACGAGCGAATCCAGTTAAATCAAAATCGAGTAGTGGTCCATTATTCGCAACTTGTGTCATCTCGTGTGTGGGATGTCCAAATAGTTTATAATACCCAGCACATTCTCCATATCTGAGGAAACTTCCAAGATAACAAGCAGCCATATCAACTAAAAGAATTTTGTAGAATCATACTTTGTATTCCACAATCCACACTGTCCGTATGCGACACAAGTTGCTTGAACTTTAGAGAAATTCAAATCAAGATGCCTTCCAAGGACTTTTCTCTCTAGCGAAATGAGGTGCAACTGACGGGATTGTAAAACAGTTTGTGGGTGATTTCTCGGTATTCTCTTTTGACAGTTTATCAGCGAGATTTTCATTTCTTCATGAAGAGATTCTGTACAATATATTTCGCCATTAGATCTTATAAATTGATCAAATTTGGATTCTTCGTCGAAACTTTGAAATAACCACACTGATACAGGATCGTTTTTACTTAGCGTGTGAATAAAATCAAACATGTTCCCGAAAGAATTCTTCCCAGAGTTTTCTGTGCGGTAATATTTTACAATTCGATCTCGTGGATATATTGTTACTGCGTTAGTCCGCGCGTGCGCATTATGATCAATTATAAATATTGGAGCTCCTCTTAATTTATATTTTGATTTTTATAATACTACGACATTGACTCAGATCAACAAATTCAACAGCTTAGATAACCTTCAACCTATCACACAGTGAAAATACCAACGCGACCTTACAGGGAGATATTCAAAACATGAGAAATCTGTTAAATCTATCAATACAGAAACTAGTGAAGAAAAGATATTTCAACCGATGAATGAAGCTTTTAAATATTTTCATATTTGCATACCTTCGATTAGTCGTGTTGCAGAATGTGTATATAAATCCGTGTTTTCTAAGAAATATAATCACAATATATCATTTCAATATTATTATTATTATTATTATTATTATTATTATTATTATTATTATTATTATTATTATAATTATTATTATTATTATTACTATTATTATTTTTATTATTGTTATTATTATTATATGTACTTATTTTTATTAAATTTTTTTGTCATTGTTTAATAAGTAATATTAATACTTTGATACCTTCAACCGAAATATGTTTGAAACCCCTTCATGAATATTACTTCTTCAATGAAGGGAGATAATTTTGGTTTAGATTTTCTCAGTGGTAATAATTAAGAAAATTGCACAATAATTACAAAATAAAATAAGCAAAAATACTAAATAACTTATTATTAGATGCATAAATAGATATATTTTAATTTTGAATTTTATCAAGGTAGTCAATGAAGGGAGATAATTATGGTTTAAAGTAACATCGCTTTAATTTTTACAGTATTTATCTTATAATGATTTTTGTAAATAGGAAAATATTGTCTTTAGGTTGTTTTTAAAAGATATCATATCATTATTTTTCTGAATTTGTTAGGTTTCTTACTTCATCTAGATTTTCTCAGTGGTTATAATTAAGAAAATTGTACAATTGTTGCATAATAAAATCAGCACAAATACTGAATAACTTAAATAATTTTTACTTTTATCAAGGCAGAAAATATTTATTTACAATTATTTAGTAAATGAAGTGAGGGGAATATGAATTCAGGAATACTTGTAGCTTGATATATATATATATATATATATATATATATATATATATATATATATATATAATCTAAACACACCATGGTTTGCAGGGTATCTCATTATATAATAACTTTTAAAACATATAATTGTCAGATTGGAACATAGCGTATTGTGTCTGATTCTCGTCATGGGGACCAGAGTTCGAATCCCATAGCTTCCATATTGTCGATGGTTGCGTAATAGCGGATTTTTCTACATAAAGTGTGGGCGCCAGTCCGAAAGTGTTTCATGTACATCTCTCATCACGTTCGAATTACATGGTGGGTGCATTTTTGCACCAACCTCGGGATTCGATTCATGGGGGAGGTGTGAATGGAATCGAAATGCATTTCGCTTAGAAAATTTGCTGGAGGTGTGTCTATGGGCGCCCCTAAAATAATTAGTCAAGTGGATGCATAAAGCTCTATGTCACGCTGAGGTAACCCCGCAGGACAGTTCAGAAACTGCATGTAGACATGTGTCACTGGTTCCTGCACTATTAGAAATCCAGGTGGAACCAGTGGTTTTAGCAAGTATAAAATGTATCCCTGCTGGGCCTGATTTGATTTTTCGAGATTTAATTGATATTTTTTATCAATAGCATCACATAATAGATTTACTGCGATATCGGAGGATATATTTACATTTCCAGGTGATATGTCTCCCACCTCAATCAGGGTCATTTTTGTATCAGAGAATATTATCCTGAGATGTTAGTTTTCTCCATGCAGCTAGTATTATAGTAAAGTTCTCGTTGATAAGATCGCTGATATTTTTCTTTACCGGTTTTCAGTGTTGGTTTTACAAAAGTCTGAAATGGTTGTTTCGTTATTTTGAAATAACTTAGAAATGCATAATACGATGGTTCTCTAGTTACGTAGCGTTTATAATACTCTTCATGAATTACGAAGTCACGAATTTCTCGATTAATATACTTGATATCGTCTGTGATCTGATTTAAATGCTGAATTGTTTCGATCATCTCCTGTTTAATACTCGCACAAAAAATTACCGAAACCATCAAATATGCGAGTGAGTTCAGGAGTAATTGTGTCTGAAAGAAATTTAAAATACTCTTCTCGGGGTTTCCATCCTTAACATTTGTATTTGCAAACACCAGGGAATTATTCGGCTGCTGCCCACCAAATGATTTTGATCTCATATTGGGCCAGCTTTAATATACTCGTAATGTTGCAAGTGCGATTTCCTTCACCGGATATTGCGTTGAAAAGTTCACGCTGAATTCAGGGATAGTTGAGGTTATTGAGATCATGGATGTCTTTGACGGGGATGTATTTAAGGCTCGCTGTTGCAGCAGCGTTTGATTCCATCAAATATATTATTATATTGTTTTTCTACTTTTAATATCGCTGTATCATAGAACTTAATTATTGCCGATAACTCATCATCGGATATTATTGAACTGTCGAGGCTGGGTGATATCAATGAAGATTATTGGAAATATGCGGCATTAGCGATATGTAATTTTATCATACAATCATGTAGTTTACTTTGACTACACGTGGATAATTTTTTTGCAATTATATTATCAGCCCGCGTAACTGTTCTTGCCGCTGAAATACAAATTGTGACTTTTGCTGGTGCAATCATTATTACCGCTGATAGCAATATACCCGTTCCAGCAATAACAGCTGCAACCGAATACACGATTATATCAACGCGGATAATACACCTGTTTTTTAATTTATTTACCTGATACACGTCAATGGTATCTTTTAGTTTCGTTTGCAATTCCCGCACTTTGATCATATCGATTGGACATTCATTATACTATTTACTTAAATCAATTACAACTGATGCAGACCACGTGACTGACACCGATGTTATATTACCAATATTAGGGGTTGGACTAAATGTTTTGGTGGACCCTTTATCAATGACTTCATTTACGCTACCAACGCCCGTAGATAAACTTGATGATATACTAAACTGTAAAGTGGAAATTGAGGTTAATGTATAGATATCCCGGACCTCGGCAGTAATTGAAAAAAAATGTTATTTCGAGGTGTTCAGATGAAGGACCTTTGTATCGTGTACACAGTATTGCTATTTTCTTTATGCGTTATTTTAATTTGATGAAGAGGTTCAGTAATAGCAGCAAAATCACTAACGATATTATCCTGCGTTTGTTTTATCGTGTCGATAGTTGTATTAATATCAGATAGTTTCATGGGAATATTTGGCGGTCTTCCAAAGAAATTATACGCGGTTTCAATAATGTTTCTAAAATGTATCTGGAGATTTGCAAAAGGCATATATACATGAGCATCATACTCGGTTCGCAACGTTGATAGTCTATTATTTATTGTAGCTACATAACATTTTGTTAGCGCGTCTGTGTCAGATGTTGGATCACCAAGTGATGGTATTTTATTTAAGTTCATGTCGAGTCGGCATGTCATTGTATCACCAGATTTTTGTATTATCTAGCACAGTTGAAAAAAAATTCTGCTTGAATCGAACCACTGGAATCAAAGATCGCTATTGAGGTTTTGGTTACTCCATTAATTTTGACTATAATATCGTTCCACGAAAGATTACTCGTTTTTAATTTCCTCTTTTTATATTGAAATAAGACTATTTCGTTTGGTTCCAGGCTTACAAGATTTAACAATTTGGATATTTCTTTCTCGATACATTTTTTATCTCTTTGGCTGCCGATGTTTCACCGGTGGGTTTGTTTTTTGAGAGGGATATCCCGTAAATATCAATCATTATACTCTTAAGATCTCTCTAAAATATGATCACTCTTACATTCGCTCAAGGTTTTATGGGGTGGTTATTGGTAATTGCTTCTTGGCCAGATACTGGTGGGTCGCATATTGTCTGTGTTGGTAGCGTTGAATAACAGATTGGAAGTTTTAATCGATTAATATAGTACATACATTCCTTTTGCGGTGCTCAACAAAATGAATCTAAATAAACATTTCCACGCGAATCAATTGCGTATGCAACCCAGTGAGTTCAATGTCCAGTGTTGTTATCGAGATTAATAATACTGGTTTCAATGTTGTTCGGGTATTTTGGTGTTAGATCTCGCATAAAAACATCTCTGAAGTGTTTTATTCTTCATTTTTTAGCAGAATCGATTAAATCAAAGTTTGACAATGGTGTTATTAAATCGTCCTGGCAACCTCAGGCCACTTACGCTGTACCATGAATATGGAGTTCCTGGTAACCGTAGGCCGTTTCCATTTTTATGTATCCTTTCCCCGTTGCTTTCTTTAGTAACATTCCTGTTGCTGTTCCAACTGCTCTAAAAGCCACACCTATTTATACATTTCTACAAAATCCAAATATATGAGACAGTGGAATCGCACATGAAAATAATAAAACTGATAATCGAATACAGATTCATATTTGAGAAACGGTGCGACTATATCAAATGCTGGGTCAAGTAAAGATTTAAACATTTTATTATATATTTATCGATCTAAATCGCGATCTCAGTTCGCTTCATGCTATTAAATTTGCAGTATATTTCCAGTGCATCAGATCCTTGATTCATCAACGCTGCAAGATTTTGATCTGCGGCTTGGTTTAATATTTTATTGTCATTTGCGGGCATAATTTCTGTTGTTGCATATTTAACTAGTGGCTGCGGTTTCCGTCTTATTAATCGTGTTAGTCTTTCTTTGGCTGCAGAAAATGCCTTATTAACAATATTACCAATAGCACCAGGAGCTCTTTCACCAATAACATTAATAACTTTCATCGATAATTGTTTTGCGATTGGTGCTATTTTGGGAGCCATTCTTGCACATTACCATTGAATAACATTACCAAGATCTTCTCCATAAATCGTTCTGTAAATGGGTAATCGCGAGTTTACTACGTAGGTCATGGTTGGTTTATAATGGTGATAGTGTATGATCATCTTCTTTATTATCGTTAAATCTAATCGTGGTAATAAGTAAACACTGTGATAAACATCAACGAATTCATCGATAAATTCTCGATATACGCTGATATCATTGATACCTCCATGCAATAATCGTCTACAGATATCAGCGGCTTAAAAAGTTATTTCCGGTGAGTTATTGTCAGCTCGTTTACCCCCTATGACAATTTATAATTGTGTTATATCGGAAAGAATATTATTAGGACAGTAAAGACTCTAACTATCTATGTGCATGGTGCTACTGGTAGTGGGATTTCTCGAGGAAGTCATCTTGTTACCTCTCCTAATAAAATTCTCTCCGACATAGCAAGATTATTAATTCTCATAGGGGCAGCACGGGATGGAAAAAACTCTCAGGGAATAATCAATGAAGCCACAAATATTTTTCAAAGATTACTGCGAGGCGGTATCATGGATATCGGCATATGTCGAAAATTTATCGATGAACTCGTTGATGGTTATCATAATAATAATAATAATAATAATAATAATAATAATAATAATAATAATAATAATAATAATAATAATAATAATGAGGACTTTGTATAGCGCCTAATCTATAATGATACGACTGCACTACAGGAAAACAAGTAACAAACACCATGCAATTCGAACAAATAAAAAAAACATGATAAAAACATATAAGATACAAACTATTGCTAGGTCTCTAAGTTTGTTCCTGCAGTTGAAAAAGTTGAGTTTTAAGAGCACTCTTAAAAGGGACCACTGTGTCTTTGTGTCTAATTTCAATGGACAATTCGTTCTCCATCGCCTGATCCAGGTATGCAAAAGGAAGTTGTCCATATTACTTCGTTTTCATAGTGGGAACAATTAGTATACGATTGTCAGAAGAGAAGCGTAAGTATCTTGCTGGTGTATACACATGGGCGTGGCCGGATAGGTATGTTGGACTGCAGTCTGTCAGAAAAACATAGCACAGAAAACAAATTTTGTGTTTGATTCTGTATTAAATTGATATCCAGAGTAGGGTTCAGAGCAGTGATAGAGTTAGCTCTACTCGAGGTACTGTAAAGATGATCCGATCAGCTGTGTTTTGAACTTTGTTAAGTTTCTGGAGTAGCTATTGTGACTAAACAGACAGAATTGAGTTACAGTACTCCAGTGTTGAAAGTACTAATAAACACACAAGTAGTGGCATCAACTGAAAGATATTTGAGAATGGAACGTATGCGTCTTAGTTCAAGATATGCAGCCTTGAATATGTTCATGACATAGTGATGCAATGTGAGAGTACTGTCTAGAGTAACACCTAGGTTTCGTACTGACTGTGTGAATTTAATTTTGGTGTTGATGATATTTATTGACTGATCTAAAAGATGAGAATGAGATAGTATTTGTGTTGTGACCAGTTTCAACATTACTCATCTGCTGCTTATTTCATGTCATCCATGATTTCACATCCGACATGCACATCTCTACTCCATGGATGGTAGCATCAACTTCAGTTAGGTGGTTAGACTTGTACATTTGGGAGTCATCAGCGTACAATTGGTGAGAAACTGAGTAATGATCAATGACTCGTCAGAGCAGCTGAGTGTATAGAATGAAGACAAAAGGTCCAAGAACAGATCCGTGTGGTACACCACAACATTGATCAACTGGATTGGAATGTATTCCATTTGCAGAAACAAGTTGTGTCCTGTTGACTAAGTATGATCTCAACCACTTTAAGGCTATATTCGGAATGCCAAATATATGGTGGAGACGGTGCAGTAATATATCATGGTCTATTATGTCAAATGCTGCAGACAAACCAATAAGGATGAGGACAGTAATCTTTCAACTATCCAAAGGAGAGAGAATGTCATTAAATACTTTCAAAATAGTACTACAGTGGCTTGGGCGATATGCAGACTGTACATTGCTAAAAAGTCTATGATTTCTTATGAGATAAAAGTTGGATTAGAGCAAAGTTTTCTAAGATTTTTTTATATGAATGGGAGATTAGAAACTGGGCGATAGTTCTTTAAATCGTTATGCTCAAGTGTTGGTTTCTTCAGCAAAGGCTTTACGATGGTAGTTTTGGAAAATGATGTGAATTCCCCCGATGAGAGAGCGATATTATTAACATCAGTTAGTGAAGGCAAGATTGGGTCTAAGCACTCAAGCAACAGTGATGCTGGTATTGGATCAAATTCATAAGACTTTGGTGACTGTCACCACGATTAGATATAACGATAACAAGTAGGATGATCATACACTATTTACATTATAAACCAACCATGGTCAGAGTAGTAAACTCGCGATTATCCGTTTACTGAACAATTTATGGAGATGGTTTCGTAATGTTATTCAGAGGTATTTCGCAAGAATGGCTCCCAAAATAGCACCAATCGTAAAACAATTATGGATGAGAGCTATGAATGTTACTGGTGAAAAAGCTCATGGTGCAGAAATATAAGAAAGGTTATCTTTGGAGCTAAACACAGTTTTCCTTTTAAGAAACAACGATGATAATGATGCAATATGGCGGAGCGATGGCGGAGCGATGGCGGAGCGATGGTGTTGCTGATGGTAAAGAAAATAAAAGAAACTCTTATTGTGGATACCAGTAATGACTCCATCGATCTCCACAGGGGAAAAATTACTATCATTTATGGATATAGGCGGTAAATCATTACTATCATGGCAAACAGTCACGACAGATATTACGGAAAGTAGTATTAACGGTATACTTAGTTGGCATATTGCATAACATATGAATTAAACCTACGGAATGGTGTTGATATACACTTCCGAGCTCGTATAACTCTTCCGAAGAAACATGCAGGTGTTATCACTATCCCTAATTACAGAGCAATAGCTGTTATATTCAGCGAAAAATAGATGTTACTTGAGAGTGTTGGTGGACGAATTAGACTCAATGATGCCACGGTATAAAATATGTAACGCAATTAGATCACTCGTACTATAATAAATGTCATATATTCACTTTAGTGTTACTCTGACACCTCGTCAGATTAAGCATTTTAATGATGAAAAAAAACACCCGGGTGTTCAACTTAGTCTCTATGCGGGCGCAATTAAAGATACAATTAAATCAGGTGGTATATATCCACTTCTCGCGGCTATACCAGCATTAATTCGTGCGTCCGCCCCCACCGTCGCGAATGCTCCGGCATTAGGAGCAGTTGGGACAGAGGCGGTAATGGCACGAAAGAACGCAACAGGGGAAGGATATTTTATAAAATGGAAGGGGCCTAAGGTTATCAGGCAATCGTTTTACTCGCTATGGAAGCGACCTACCAGGGAGTATTTACACCGATGTCAAATTTCGATTTACTCGATGCGGATAAAATTAGGAATAAAAAAACTTCACTAGTGTTTTTCTGCGAGACCAGATGCCTTCTACACCAGAAACCGGTATCAATAATCTCGATAATTCCACTGGACCTGGAGTTCACTGGGTTGCATACGCGATTGATCCACGTGGAATTATTTATTCTATTCGCATGGGTTAGCCCCACCAAAGCAATTTATGTATTATATTAATCGATTAAAAAATTCATTTTGGTACTCAACGTTATTAACATAGAAAATAACTGACCAACCAATATCCGACCAGGAAGTAATTAATGTTCTTAATGTTGTATCAACATCAAGCAAACCACTCCATAACGTCGTACACGAGTATAGGAGTAATAACTTTTTAAAGAGATCTTAATGTAAAATGGTAGATATTTACGTAAGGTCTATCTTTGTAAGAAAAGGACTGAAGGAATATCACTGGAGAATGCGACAAAAATCATCAGCGACGAAATATCCAAACTATTAAATATTGTTGATGTGGATCCAAACGAAATAGTTATATTTCAAGACAAACAGAGAAAATTAAGAACGAGTAATCTTTCGGTGAACGATATTATTGTTAGACTTAATGGAGTAACCGAAGACTCCATAAAGGCGTTTGATTCCACTGGTAAGATTAGACCCGGAGTTCTTTTTCCATCTGTATTAGATAACATCACAGCGCGAGTAAACAAAATATGGTGTTACAATGACCGGCGGGCTCAGCATGAACTCGAATGAAATAACGACAGTGTTCCAATAACTGACTGCGACGCGGAAACAAAAATGATTTAGATGTAGTAGACAAAAAAAATATCAAATCAAATATCTGATTTTCAGCACTATAGTCGGACATTTTAGCAATGTACCAAGGAACTTTCTTATTTTATATATACTTTAGAATCATTATATAGCTACCTTTACATATACAACAGTTTGAATTTAGTTCTAATTAACTTAAAATTAGTTCTTAAAAAGAATACAACTTGAAATTAGTTCTTAAAATAATAATACAACATGAATATAGTTATACTTATAACTTCAATTTAGTTTTATTTACCGATCAGTGTACCTGTGGCGATTGCGAATCAATTAGGCAGGATCAAACGTGTGTGATAGCTTGAAAATTACCTATTCTATACCATTAATGTGGTCAATCACCAGTCGATGAGGGATTTCTCCATTAAACACTTCGTAATTGAATATGTGACATAGATATATTTCCAACCCCCACCTCAGCAGTAAATCAAAGATAACGGGTATTATCGACATCACCCACCGACTGTGTCATACTACACCATCACGAAGTACCTCATAATTTTTTTATCGTGGGATGCGGTTGAAATGCTTGGCTTATTAATACATATAATATGAAATTAAATCTTGATTTTTCTTGATTGTTACATGAGAATCTAGCAATATAGTCTTCTGGGGTTCTTATAACTCTAGTCTGACTTTGTCAGAGACTTTGTCAGGGTTGTTTTTTCTTTTATCATAATACCTTTTAAGCACTCTGTGTCGCTTACCACCACATTGGTGGTGCAACTATGTTTTCTCCTCTTTCTCCATCACCTCAACTTTTATAAGATTTCAGACCTAAGCCTCCTAGTCGCATACTTTGTGAATGTTATCCGCAAAATTCGTTTGTGCAGGATTTGTTACAAGAGGAATCAGACTCTATCATCAGCCATTTGCAATGATTCATTATATATAATATATTTTATTCAAATACTTGTCTTAATTAGCGTATGGAGGAGTTTTATAGATTATCCAAAAATCAAACTCTGGAAAACGTTAAAATTTAATCTCGATAGAATCTCTGTCGACTTATCAAAATAAACTGTAGCGGAGAATAAATATGTAATAGATAACATTCATGATGCTTAGAACGAATTTAAGAACAATGGCGCATCTCACACATGTTCAACATTCTAAATCAATAATAGTCTTGATGCTACATTAAACGACAAACCGGCAGCGAGTAGAATCGCAGATCTCGAACATCGAGAGTATTTTATCAGAGTGAAATTGATCATACCATCTGAAACATGGAATTAGATTATTCGTGATAAATACGACCCTGTCCTCGCTAATAAATAGAACCGTCATTCTGAGTCAAAGTTCCAGACCAGGAATATTGACCGGGATTGACAAACCGTGTTATGAGCGATCGTATCCTGTGACCGCGATTACTTATAGAATTTATCCGATATATGAAAAACCTAATGTTCATAATCTGAAACCTATGAAAATGGCAAGGCTAAATTGTGTAGCTGAGCGAGTAACGGAACATTTTATAAATGCGATACGTGGAAACGGTCTGACAGATCTAAGATGTTAAAAGATAAACGAACAGGATTAATCGCTTAAGGATACAGGTGCTACAATACAATACAAAAAAATACTAAATTTCCGAATAATAGTATAAACGATGAACGGGGAGGTTTTCTACGAATCAAAACATTACAGAAAAGGTTCCCAATCGAACTTATTGATCATAATGCTCATGCATGGATTAACGCAGTAACATAAGTTCTACGAGATCGAATAGTAAGATATTACCGCAAAAAAACTGGATTGAGCATATGTTTGATTTTATTTATGAGTTGAGTAAAAACGAGCAGTATCAGTGTGGGTAATTCAGAGTTTTTAAGATAAAAAAAAGTTAATTTGATTAATTTGTAAGACCTAACTGTGAAATATATTGTACATAATCTCCTCGCTGAGAAATTTTCAAAGATTAAAACCGAGCAATTATTAACAAACTGTTTTACAGTCCGTCAGTTGCAGCTCACTTTACCAGAGAGAGAGAGGTAAGTGGAAGCCAACACGATTTAAATTTCTCGCAGATGTTCAAGATAGTTGTGTCACATACGGACACGGCGGATTGTGGAATACCAAATATGCTTATAAAAGTGTTATCTCAGTTGATATGGTTGCGTGTTATCTAGGAAGTTTCCTAAGATATGGAGAGGGTGCCAGGTATATTACCCTATTTGGACATCAAACGCACGAGATGACACGAGTTGCGATTCATGGACCACTACCCGATTTTGATCAAACTGCATTCGCTTGTGTAATATCATTCCAGTTTGCTAAAGGACTCCATCCGATTTGTTATGTTTGGTTTGGTAGACATTTATCTGAAAAATACTGGGCATCAATAGTGTTATGACGGTATATGATTGATTGTAAAATACTGATATCGCTGATTGTCGGTGTGGTATTTATATCATATCAAGCGCAGACTGAGGTTTGGTTATCACAAACTGATGATGATAGTCTTGATCAAAGTATTAACGATTACAACGAATATTTTCCTGGTCTCATTAAACGATCTAAGGAGATCTTTACGTGTAGGCGTGAATTCAATGATAAAAACGCTAAATATCTCGGTAGAAGAATATTCGGAAAATATACTCAAGGCTTTGCATATGATCACAAACAACATTATATACCACTAATTCTAGATGACGCTGAATACGATTTTGTAATCGCAGATCCAACAGCGAAAAATATATTTTTCTGTCGTGAAAATGCTTACTTGTCTGACGGAACAAAGGTTGATGGAATTCTTAGTTACATCGATGGCGAATCTCCTCAGGATAAACATCTAAGACCATCTATGCTGGCTTATGTTTAAATAAACCTGCTATCGATGATAAGTACATTCCCTGATACGGCATTTAGAGTCGCCACGATTCATTTTAGATAGATAGCAAGTACATAGAAGCAGTGGCTCGTTTTACAAATTCTCATGCACCATGGGGTTCATGGAGAATACAACAGGAAATGTTACAAAATAATAAAATATCATACTTATCATCAGCGCCATATATATCCAATATGTAGACATATGACGGTTTACTTGAATGGTTTAGGCGGTCATGGTCAACCACCGCCATTTATTGGTTTATCTCTGCATGATTGGCTACAACAATTTGTAGCTTGTTACGAAGAAATTAATATCGATCATAGAGCGCTTGATCTAGAATTAAGTGAGTTCAAGAAATTAATCAGATCACAGTCGGATAAAATTCCAGAAACAAATATAAATGATCTTTGGGAAGCGTGGAGACCAAACGATTTGATAGTGGCAAATAGAACAATAGTCAGAAACACACTTGAGCGACAATTATTTGAAGACCATAAAGAAAAGCTTCCAGTTCCGTTGTGTTATAGACCAGCTGGCACGAAAACAAATTATTGAAGTTGATATTCCTGGGCACTTAACAGAGTCAAAAAAACAGAATTGCGTTTTAAATGATATTGTTCTGGTCGATATTGATGTTGTCGAAGATGCTTTGCGCGCAGACAAATCTCCCTGGACGCTAGGATACTCATTGACGATACATTCATCTCAGGGGTTAACTATCTCTGATACAATTGTTTGGATCATAGATGATCACATCATGTTGTCGACTTTAGTTTACCTCGCAGTTTGACGAGTTAGAAGTATAAATAGTTCTTTAAAGTTTAATGACAACACCAGCAATGAAATTTTCCGCGATGATATAATAAGAAGATAAAAATAAACAAAATTAAAAAATGGTGACTTTGATATTGATGTTGAATTTATAATCATGCTGAAATAACAGCAAAATAATCACTGTGCGAGCTATAATTGTATAATGTTATGGTCCTGATCTAAGGACAAAAACCCGCGACAATTTACCGTAGATAGGAAGGATGACAGTCTTGGCCATACACTAGAAAATTTGACGTTGAGTATAATAGACGCAGAGGTGCTAGCTAAGTGATCGCGGTGGTAATTGTATATCCTCGGTTATCACTTGCAACTGTTCACGCGTAAAAACAAGCTGAGGAGCAGGTTAATACAATACGTAGATTGCGAGTCTAACAGTGGATCTTGTTATGTTTTGTGAGATGTGACACTCCAGATAGGAATAGAATCCCTCATTTTACCTCCATCGAGCCCACCTGGTTAATATAAATATCAGAGAGTCACTTTACCTAGTATTATTTGTTTTGAAAAATAATTTCGTGCGGGTATCTTTTTGTTTGATCGCGCTATTAAGTTTTTTTATGGATTGTTTGAGTAATTTCATTATTTAATGCATTTATCACACTTGGTAATCTTGCAACACGTTCAGGATATCTCTTGTCTTGAAGAAATTCCTTCGCGTATTGATATCCAAATAACCGCTCAGCATGTGTTCAATTAAACCATTCAACAATTGACTGATCACGATGTATTGCAGTATGTCCTCGTCTGAAGATGAGGTTATGTTACTTCGTTAATGATAACTCTGCATCTTGAAATTACTTGCCAGGATCAACCTGTAATAGTTTTGGCCATTGCAAAGTTCCTCCTCGATCAATTCGTGCAAACGCAGTAGCAACTTCTTTCGCTGTCTTTGCAGATAGTGTCTCAGCTTCTTTGAATCTACTTACAACATCAACTACATTTAACGCGTACCTGTAAGTTACTCGAAGTCTAGTATCATGTGGTAGGAATAATATATCCGCCTGATGAACTTCATTTGGAACGATGACATCATAATGCGCGTATTCGATTCTTGTCAATATAAATTTACCATATTGCCTGTCTTGATAACCAATCTGCTGCACTAACTTGTTTGAACCTTTGCTGCTTCGGCAAGTTTATTAATAGCTGTGTTACCTTTCCAGGATCCTTTTGCGGAATGATACATAAATTCCATAATATTAATTACCAGCCCGTGAATCTCCGCTTCCAAATATAAGTTTACCCTTCATCGCAGATCTTGCTAATCAGATAACTAATGATTCCTTGAAAGTATAATTCGTAATAGAATTTAACGCGTGAATCAGAGTGTTACTTTTTAAGATACGTCATGTGAGTGACAAGCTCGATCACGTTCATTTATAGGATATTCACCTGGTCTCGGATGGTTATGGCTGTCATTTCTGATATCAAGTATGGTTCCGTAATCATATTCTATAGGATTCTTTTTTTCTGGTTATTGATCCCATGGAGTCCGTGGTTAAATGTTTGTCGATTTTGCTGCAATATCACATCCCCCTTTTGTTTTAAATAGTCAGCTGATTTTGGAGAAATAGATCTAAATTTCTTTGTACCACAATGTGAACACTTACCAACAGGTGCTGATCTTTAATTTTTTTGTTGTAATTGTTGTTAAATCGTTTGTGTTAGTATGCGTCTTGCATTTCACACAATATATATCCATTATTTATTGATAACAAAATGAATGTAATTGATGTTTCAGCGACAAAAGCACGATAACCTGTTAAGCATATTGCTCCGCTACCAAATTCCATGAGAATGATAATAATTGGACCGTCTGGAAGTGGCAAGACGCAATTGATACTTAATCTGATAATGAGATGGTTGAAATGGGACAGGTTTTATTTAGTACCGCCGTCTGTATATGATCAGCGGTGTCATGATGTTTTAAAAGATTTTAATGAAAATGCAAAGACGATAAATGAAGATGGTAATGATATTATTAATTTTATCACTGATATCAATGAAGCACCGAGTATTTATGACCATAGTGGAAACATTGATAATATTTAGTCATGTGCGATGATGTAATGCTGGATAAACAAGCAAGCCTAGCTAGAATATTTTCTCGAAACAGACATAAGAGCACAGATGTGAGTTATGTTACCCAGCGGTATACATAAATCCCTAAAGTGATCAGGGACAATTGTAATATTCTTGCTGTGTTTAATGGAGTTGATAATCACACACTTAGAAATATCTAACAGAACTGGTGTATCCGAGATATGGATTAAAATCATTTTAGGATTTCTTTAAGTCATGCTGTATCAACCCCACACGGATTTATGAAGTAAATTTACATGATCCACAATCAAGATGTCAAATCAGTCTTGATAAAATATTTGGATAACAGCAGGAGGTGGGGTGGGGGAGGAGCGGCATCGAATATGCTTCTTGGTTAGATGTAAGCCTTAGTTCTGGTTTCTTACGTTATTTTGTTTTTGTTTTGTTGGTTTTGGAGGAGGCCTTAGTTACCAAATAGACGAGGTGGGTTCGCCATCTGCGTAGGAGGCTTTAGTTTGACAAATAACCGAGATTGGTTCGCCCTTCCCCCATAGAGGCTTTTTTTGGTCTGAAAACTTGGTGGGTTCGCCAACTCTGCTGCTAAATCACTATAAAATGCCACACTGCAGACATCTTATCGATAAGACTGACTTTTGTTAAAAATCTATGTTAAAAATCCAAATCACATGCACACACACATATAGTAATTTCTGAAAAGTTTGAATAAGGGTATACACAGGAAGAAGACATTTTATTATACATTTTATTACATATCTACTTTAAATTACACTATATAATACAAGTAATGTTGTGTGGCTTTTATTGTTAATGTTGAAGGAATAATTTTTAAAAAATAACAGGTAAATTATATGTTCAAAAACCATATGCTTTAATCAGTTGGAACGAACAATGTCGTGATGGTATAATTCTAATAAATGTAATATGGTTCAAAGGAATATCATTTCTCAAATAGAAGTATTGCTTTACATATATTTTTGAACAAGGAAGATCCTGTAATGAAAATATTGATTATTGCTAAAAAAATAAATACATTATGTACATGGCCTTTAAACTCCTTGTTCATGTCCTCCAAATACCATGTACATGTCCTCGCATCTGCCTGTTAATGTTTTATCACTTTGCGGGATCATGTAGTGATCATTATTTAGAATGTGACAATAGAAACTAAAAAATTAAGCAAGGTGATGTTATATTGAAAATTGCCAGTGCACAAAGAGGAAAAAGAAAATAATTACAGGAAAATGATATGGGTTATTATACATACATGAAGAAACAGTTTATATTCCTTCATTTTATAAGAGGTAACTAACATACCTATCTGGTCTCACCCATGTATACACGACAGCAAGATACGTACGCCCCTCTTCTGACAAATATATATACTCAATGTTGCCACTATTAAAACGAAGTCCTATGGACTATGTTCTTGTGCATTCCAGGACCCAGCAAAGTGGAACAAACTGCCCAGTAAAGTTAGACACAATGACGGTGATCCCTTTCCAGAGTGATATTAAAACTCAACTGTTTTCACCGCAAGAAGAAACTTAAAGACATAACAATGTTTCCTACCTTAAATATTTTCAGCATTTTTTGTTTCCTAACTTAATGGTGTTTGTCTTTGTTTTTGTAGATATGTCATTATAGACGCTGTAAAGCGTCTAAAGCTTCGAAAGATTATGCGCTATTTAATGTCTTTTTTTTGCTATCAATCCGACGAAATTGGTGTGGGTTTTAATCCTTGTCATCATGATCAACCCAGAGCTGTTACTGTAATGTTTTGAATACTTGGCATCGCATTGTTTGGCTTTAGCCAATTCTTGATAAGAGAATTTGTGCATTTATGATTTAAAATACTTTTAGAGGAGTTTCTATCAATTTATTTGGCAAAAACTCAATTCGATTCTATATTCTTTAAATAATAATTCTGCCTGCATTTGGAAGAGCTATAAACGTATTCCTTGTCAAACAAGCACATACATCTGCATGCACGACAAAATATCTACATATTGCAACCTGAAACTAAAGGAAATGGTGAGCAATTGAAATTGGATGAATTATAATGAATCTATACTATTAAAATATATTTTAAAACATTAAAAAACAACTTTTCCCAAGTTAATGTGAGTAAAATAATCGATCAGCAAACATAACTGATCACGTCAAACATAGGTTCTACAATTCACGGCAATCCACTAAATACTACAAGAATATGTAGCTGCTTTCACAAAATTCATTACAATTCACGGCAATCCACTAAATACTACAAGAATAGATAGCTGCTTTCACAAAATTCATTACAATACACGGCAATCCAATAATTACTACAAGAATAGGTAGCTGCGTTCACAAAATTCATTACAATTCACGGCAATCCACTAATTACTACAAGAATAGATAGCTGCTTTCACAAAATTCATTACAATACACGGCAACCCACTAAATACTACAAGAATAGATAGCTGCGTTCACAAAAATCATTACAATACACGGCAATCCACTAATTACTACAAGAATAGATAGCTGCTTTCACAAAATTCATTACAATACACGGCAATCCACTAAATACTACAAGAATAGATAGCTGCGTTCACAAAATTCATTACAATACACGGCAATCCACTAATTACTACAAGAATAGGTAGCTGCGTTCACAAAATTCATTACAATACACGGAAATCCACTAAATACTACAAGAATAGATAGCTGCTTTCACAAAATTCATTCCATCAAGGTGTAAGTGCAATAAGGCAATAATTCTTACATTACTCATTTGATCACAAACATTTCTCATTATGTGGACCTTTAGAAGATTCAGATATCATGCACGAGATTTCAGAAGAACCAATCAAAAACTAATTGGTTTGTCAACTTTCTTTGGCAAAATCACGTGTCGCGAAAAGTAGCTGTACATTAAAGTTCTAACATAAAATACATGGTATGAAATTTTAATTCGTGACTCATTATCCGGAACTACTCTTCCAAGATGACAAGCTAAGAGATTTTTAAAATATCTAAATATTTTCTGTTTGTAAAAGAAAGGTGCATTTCTATTTCATAGCAATATAAACGATAACGGTAACTTCACTATTCTGTCTCTCGATAGAAGCAAGAGAACTTCCAGCTTTAGTTTTTATTTTCTATTTAATTTTTGTTTAATCTATGTATCGTTTCGATAATGTAAATATCCTTATATCCGGTGGCCTAGTGGTTAGAGCGTCCGCCCCGAGAACGGAAGGTCGTGGGTTCGATTCCCAGCTACGTCATACCAAATACTTACAAAAGTGATATTAACAGCTGTCTCGCTTAGCGCTCAGCATTAAGAGGTTAGTGTTAGGTCTGGTCGGACTGGTGTCAGGATAATGTGACTGGGTGGGACATCATGCTTCATGTCTGTGGCATGATGCCCCAGTGCTAGACATCACTATAAACATCGTAGCGATAAAACTGAAACATTACGTTAAAAATCCTAATCAAGCAAATAAATATCCTCATTGATAGTTAAATCAGATTATTATCTTGAATATACATGATGACTAATGTTTACAAAGGTTTGTTTGGGACTAAAAATGGCGGCAATATACATTGTGGGTATTTGCGTACTCGATCGTGACGTCTGTCTTTAGTCTATGACCATACTATTTTGCAAGTTACATAACATCCAGTAAAACTGTGCGTGCTAACGAGTGCCATTTACCAGTTCAAGACGGAGACAAGAATAATTCCCACGAACACTGAGAGTAATGTATTTTCCCATATGCACATAATTAATTTCTGTAAATAACATTAACCACGTTTTATAGCAATCATTTAAAATAATTAAGGGTAGCTCTGCTAACGAGATTATGTGATGGGGAGAAAGATGTAAAACAAAAACATATATGTCTAACTTTTGAATAACCTTTTTCAAATCATGCAATTTTGTCCTCTCTTGCATGTTACGTGGAAATATTGATATTCCCGTTTAAAAAAATAATAGATTGCATCTACAACAAGCTGATAAATGAAAATATCGTGTAGCCTAAACTGCTTTGTTAGTCAGCATTAACTTTTTAGTATTGTTAATCAGCACTAATTTGCAGTAAGACAATTGCGCGATGTTCGTCGCTAAATGGCCGTCTGTGGTGATGATGCTTCTTAAATAGTTTCATGTTGCCCGAGATGAGGATGGTGGTAAATGTCAAGATGCCTCCTCCCGTCTAGATGTTCAACAGTGTTTGACATAGTACTTTTAGTACCTTTCATACTGCGCTGTAATGATCGCGTACCATTGGATAGATCAGTACGGGAAGGTTGCGGTGACTTATTGTTATCATTTTTATTGTCTTCTACAAATTTGTGCAGTTTGTGTAAAATGCTTGCTTCACTCGTGCCACCAATTGCATCATCTTCGTCGATGACGTCAATTCTCATGAGATGCCTATTCGTCTTTATCAATTTCTTTCTAGACCTGTCGTATGTATCAACTTTAACTTCCTTGGCTACGCTTGTGGCATACTTTTGGGTATACTTGTTCGGTAAAAGCCCCTCAAAGAAAAGGATGACAGCCAGTTGTTGTAAATAGAGATGCATATCAGGAGTAAAGTTTTGAAGAAGGTCTGTGCACGTGGAGGACATAATAGCGATCAGTGCATTAAGCATGAGAATGGTAGTCATAATTACGAAAACTATAAATACTATTGAGAGCCATACAGGGTGACTGGAATCGCCAATTTCGATATCTGCAACACCTAGAAAACTTTTAAAAGTTAGCATAAGCATTCCCTCCCAACTGCTATAACCATTGGTAGTCTGATTAGTTGGGTTATAAAGGAGCATAAACATTGCTGTAGAAAAAGCTACTAATTGGAGAGCTATGATAGGCGCAAAGCGAGTTATATCTTGCAACAATACTCTTTGAATCAAGGAGGTGAAAAAGCAAAAAAAGCTTGTGGCTCGCAGAAAGAAAAGAAAGAGATACCAGCCAATAACCACTGCAATAATCAAAAGCATGTTGTTATAATCAGTAGACCATGTCGCGCCAAAGTCAGATATAATGCACAGTGCAAATATAAAAAATAGAGCGTGAAAGATTGCATTTGCATAAGGGTTTAAAAATGGCGCCAAAGTGATTTGAAACTTTCCCCTGCATATCTGCACAATCTTAAAACACCCTAACCATATGTACAGAGGACACATTATTGTCATGATGATGGCAAAGTAAGCAGGGAACGGCGCACCCAAACCCTGGTTGATTGTCACCGTTCTCTGACTCTTCACCCTCTCCACAGCAGCCGCCGTTAGTACAGACATTATTATGATGTGGAATAGCAAAAAAATGTAGAGAAATTTACAATAGTGTCTCCATTTTCTGATGATCATCCACTTTATCGGTCGTAATCGCACAAAGCTCAATGACGTTTTGTAGGAATGATGAAAAATCAGATCAAATACCGATGGTGCTCCAGTTTCCTTTTCTGTTGGGGCTGCTTTTATGGCGCTATTTTTCAGATCGGCTTTCATAGCCTCCTCATCTTGTTGCCTCCTGTATTCTTTCAGCTGATGATCTATATCCGTCATGTCGTAAAGCTTCACGTCAAAAAGTCCCGATGAGTTGTCCGTGGTGCAATATCCCTGTAGGAAAAGAAGATAAATGTTTTATAGATTAAAGCTGGCAGATCATACATTACATCAGGCATGATTGAGGTGATTAAGGATATATATATATATATAATATATATATATATATCCTTAATCATATATATATATATATATATATATATATATATATATATATATATATATATATATATATATATATATCGATATATAAATAGAGATAAACAGTTTGATTAATATTTTCATTATGTATAATGTACATTCCAAGGATTAATGAATGTCGCGTAGTGTTTTAGAATTTAGTCCTTTTGGATATATCGTATTAAGATGGTGAATCCAATAGGTTTCTTTTAGCAGATGTTCGATTTCAGAATAAACTATGACAATAGGTTGAAAAGAGAAATTGTGCAGTATGGAACTCTTGTTAAAATGTGTGGCAACGTGTGATGAAAATGATTGATCGATATAATTTTTATGTCTGATCTATGTTGGTTCATACGTTCAGATATTTGTTGACTGGTTTATCCAATATACTGAATGCCACAGTTTTTGCACGTGATCAAATAAATAACATTTGATGTTGCACAATTTGTATCACACCACATATTAACAGTTTAGTTCGTATTATTGCTATTGAAAGAAGTACTTTCATTAGTAAAAGAATAGTACGAACATCTAGGTCTATTACATATTAGTAGATGATCCTGTTTTATATGATGTTTTTTTTTTTCTAATTTAGAATTAATTAGGAAATCTTTAAGATTTTTAGTCCTTTATAAGCATGTGTGGGTTTGTTTTGTGTAGCGATTTAACGCTTGCTTTACTTGATAATTTTAATATATCCCAAAACATTTTACTGTTCTTACCTGAGTTTGGCAAACTTGGATTAAATTCAGTAAAAAAAAAGGAATGATTTCGTCATTACATGCTTTGATTTTACATTCTAATGATTCCAATTGTGTAAGAGAAGATACGTTTCGAGAAGCAGTATCACTGGTATCAATTAGGTAATTTCTATTTAGAAAATGCTGACCTAATTCTCTTAAAGATTAATTTAAAACAGTGTCATCAAAAATAATTCTTCTATATCTTTTCGCTTGACTATATGGTATCCCGTTTTTACATTATTTAGGATGCCATGAAGAATATTCAACATATTGATGAATATCCGTGTTTTTAACAAGAACCATAGTAGTAATATCAATATTTTTTCATGACCTCAATGTCCAAAAATGATATTTTAGTTTTAGACATATTGAATGTAAATTTTATTGTTGGATGTAATTTGTTTAAACAGTCTATAAAATAGTGAAGGTCTTCTAATGAATGACTCCAGATCATAAAAACCAAGAACAAACCCACACTTGCTTATACGTATCGTTAAGATCCAGTTTTATGTATTTTTATGCATTTAAATGTCATTGGCCTATGCTGTATATCCCTATTTCCATGTCGATTTAAAGAGAGAGACAATTAGATTAAAAATATTATCTATGTCGTCATCTTGTTTATGTATTGTTATTTATATTTAATGACGTAAGCAATGTTGAATTCAGGTTGAATACAGTCTGATGAAGCAATAAAGCGAAACCAGTCACACATTCTACGTGTTGGTGTTGTTATATATATATATATATATATATATATATATATATATATATATATATATATATATATATATATATATATATATATATATTTATACCACATACATTTAAAATAACATGGCATTTAAAGTGTTGGTATAAAGCAAATCTATATACCAATACTATTGGTATATCAAATAGTGATCCGCCCATAGCGCAATAATACGAATATATAAACATTCTTTCTACCGTAGGCCTATAGCTCTATGAAGAATTTCTACTCATTCATTAATCATAAAAGACATGAAATTAATGACAGAAATATTAATAGTCCCTGTTTTCAAAATATTAAAATGGTACACCATTTCATCGGAATCCTGTCTTTTTCCTCTCTCCCTCTCATGCAAAATAAGCACAAATCTGGAGTGAGAGAGAAATATATTGCGCTGGACGAAAACATTAAAGCTGAATTTGTACCAAGTAACCCACAGTACTCTGTTTCCTCGTAAACCTATGCTTACGCTTTCCTTGGGATTTATCTATAGTATTCATAATATCAATGATACATAGTTGCAATCGTCAGACGACACACAAGGCCTACATGTTAAATTTGTCGGTTACGATGCGCACATACTGTAGGGTGTTGAAAGCCTTTGTTGTTGTTTCTGAAACCCGTTTTAATCGAGTATTAATAATTAAATATAAAACTGTCCAAATGGTCGCCAGCCCCCCCCCCCTCTCTGGAGCAATAATACACGAAAATACAAGCGTTGTGGATTTTTGCTTCTGTCATACGTCGATGTCTCTGGACCTATGAATGATGGCAATGTTAGTCAAGACGGAGAGAGAGAGAGAGAGAGAGAGAGAGAGAGAGAGAGAGAGAGAGAGAGAGAGAGAGAGAGAGAGAGAGAGAGAGAGAGAGATGTTTAGTCTGTAGAATCGCTAATTAAATCAAAATGATGACTTAGTTGAACTGTCAATATACTAAAATATTTTAATTACCTCTTGTTGGTTCGTGATTCCAATTCGTTTATATTCCACGCAAATTTCCATACGACAGTAGGTCAATGACAGTACATGCATAGTCTATAATAAGATCACCGTGTTTGCAGTGCACTACTTTCTTCATTAAAAAAAAACAACACAACAACATATTTTATGTTTAAATAATGCGTCTGTCTTATATTGATTTAATAAATGTGAATAAAAATAGAAAATGAAAATGAAAACAATCAACTTATCAATTTGAATATGTAATTGTGAATAACAAGAAAAATCGTGGAACTAGATTTTGTAGCAGACAGCCAATTGGTTGTGAGGAGGTCATTTACTCGGGCAATATATCAGGAGCACATCGTAACTTCAACTTGCAAATATTTGTATTTGTATGTGATATAAATAAAATATATGTATAGTATGTACGCTGTATCATTGATATACCACTCGTTGTATAAATTTTTCATTCAAAGGAAACTCGGGCAAGCCTCGTTTCCTTTGAATGAAAAATTTATGCATCTCGTGGTATATCATTGATACAGCGTACATACTATACATATATTATATATATATATATATATATATATATATATATATATATATATATATATATATATATATATATATATATATATATATATACACACACACACATTTGTAATATGTTCATTTGATAGCGTCCTGTTTTATGGAGTTTTTAGGTTTGTGCGATTACTTCTTTGAATAATGGAAATATCCTTGGCCCGAAATAATTAGCAACTACTACAAGGAAATGTCAGGCATTAAAGTGTTAGTATTTGACTAGTAGTGAAGTCAGGCCCAAACTGAATTAATGTCCATGTCGTAACGTAGTCAATATTAAAATATAGGGGTGTACATTGGTGGTGTGACTCCAGTGGCAGGATTTACGGTAGAAGACCTGTAAATTATTCATAACAATAAATAAAATAGGAGTCGGCAGATATGATTTAAGTTGCCAGGGTGGCAAATGTCGTACAGTTATATTGGCGAAATGTGCCTGGAAAGCATACATAAAGTGACCTAAGGTGGCGGAACTAAAATAATTCCCTGTTTAGAGGAGTGCTGTATATTTTTCCACGGAAACCTGATGACGAAAACCATGCTAATGTGTGATTTATATATTCTGGGCAGGCTAAAGATATATAATGTTGCAAAGATTAAAGTATTACTTTTTATGTATAAAACGTACACGACAGACTTGTAATTTACAAATTAAGTTGTATGGAAACATATTTACTTTACCCTGTAGTCCTAATATGTAGGAAACTGTCTTGCACAAAGGTTTTTAAATATGTATATATATATATATATATATATATATATATATATATATATATATATATATATATATATATATATATATATATATATATATATATATATATATATATAGTTTGTAGTTAATGTCTTATTCGGTACTTTCTTGCTTGTTTGTTTCCGAATCAAATTGCTTACTTCGTCAACAAGAAAATAACTCAGACTCTTCGTGATTGATTGTTTTACCTGGTCAATTATGAACTTAACAAGTTCGACTTGTCCATGTTTTGCAGCAAGTATAAGCGGTGTTTCGTTATTTTTGTTCGGCGTTGAGAGCAA
Organism: Unio pictorum; assembly: GCA_030141615.1. Taxonomy (NCBI): domain Eukaryota; kingdom Metazoa; phylum Mollusca; class Bivalvia; order Unionida; family Unionidae; genus Unio; species Unio pictorum. The sequence goes on along the minus strand of JARLTB010000034.1, from coordinate 11,661,066 downwards.
CCTTCTGCAGCAGTCCTCCTTCTCGTTCATGATGAACTTCATCATTTTTAGTGCATCGTCTTCGCGATCAGGAATGATTTTAGCGTACTTCAGAAGAGAGTGGCAAAGGTTATCACCGTCACTGTTTTGTTGATAAACATCAGTTTCCTTCTGTTCAAGTAAATATTTCACTATCCCTTCGTTGCCAGTCAAAGCGGCAATCGATAGAGGTAATTGGCCCATCATAACGTTGTTCTTGAACTTCAAACCCGTGGCAGTTTGTGAAAGTATTTCTTTGACACCGTCTTCTTCTGGCTTGTTTTGTTTTCTCTTGTTTCTTCTTGCACCATCAAGTAATTGTTTTATTAGCTCTTTGTTTCCCTTACAGATGGCCATGTGAAGTGGTGTTTGGCCACGAAATTTATTAGAATTGTCTCTGTTGCAATTTACTAACTCGGGGTATGCGTTTATTATATTCCAAACAACTCGCTCCTGAGTACACACTTGAGCACACGCCTTTGTACAATCCTGAGCATTCTCAAGGCCGCGTTCCTGGGCAAACCCATTAGCCCCATTCTTCTCCGTTTTGCTAAATTGAAACACAGTTATCGCTTTATGCAAAACTGTCAAATACTCATCGTTCTCGTTTCTTTCTTTTAAAGACGGATCGATCTCGTATCCTTCTTCAAAAGACTGACTCTTTGCAAGTGTTTTCAGTTTTTTTAGAAACTCTTTTGTAGCCTTCTGTGTTACATTTTCCCATCCTGAACTTCCCAATAGATTAATGTATTTAAAAATGGTTTCATAGAGTTCAGATTCTTCTTTTTTACTTAATGGATAGGTGAGGGACATCATGATAAAGCGGTATTCTTTTTCCTACTGTGGCACTTTCATAGACGTCATCCTGCAAAATATTATGTATGAAATAGATACACGCCAACAACTAAAAAGGTATCACAAATATTGGTGGCTGGCTGCATAGCGTTTCAGTATTTGAAGTGAATTATGAAGTCTTGATTATGTAACCAATTAACTAATGAATTGGAGACTCTTTTCTCTTGAATATAAAGCACGTATGGCTAGCATTATTATAAGTGAATACGAGTTTTGAGATCTTGGTTGTGAAAAATATTTCAGGTACTCCTAAACATTCAGCGTGCATTAGATGAAAATGAATCGAATGGACATATAAAACTTCGATTTTCTTACGGGTTTTGATGATGTGGGTGACTTAATTTTGTGTTCCGTTATAGTTAAGTAGGATCATAAATGAAGGATATAAAGAGGCAAAATATGAAACATTTCACTTACGTATTCTAGACCCATGTAGGAAACTAAACCTGTCAAACCAGTCTAATGTAAAACAAAAATGTACCATAGAAATATATATATCAACAACAATATAAACAAAGAAGCATGGGCGCGTTTTGGAGATTGAATGAAACTTTTAGAACCCGTGTAGGGAAATATATTTGCATTACAAGTTTGTTCTAAACAGGTTTGTTACTATTTTTCTACTGATATGCCATCATTATTAATTAAATGTAAATGTTCTGCAAGGTATTTACGAAACTCAGCAATGTATTTATCGCCAGTTCGTTTCAAAATATTACTTTCGTGAGTATTATGGTTATACACACATTTAGCACACGTTTTCCTCTCGCTGTGGTTATTAATGCGTTCTTCAAATGTATATTTGGACATATACATAAAAGAACATAGTTCGTTAGTGCCAACAACACAAACTTAATTTCTCCATCAGTAATTATCCATCACTGTCGAGAGACCTCCTATAATATTCATACGCTATATACGATTCCATTCAGAGCGGCAAACATGATATGCTTCCAGCCTGCACTGCCATGTCCGCCACGATATGATTTGGATAGATTTCCATTATGTTCAAAATAGTCCCCAATTTCATCTGAACAAATTACAAGGTCTTTGCACTCCAAATCACGATGCTCATCTGCATCGTGAATACCAAACAATTTACAGTTGTAGAATATAAAAGCGTCATTCACGGACTTTTCTCCAAAAAGTTAAGCGATTGTGCATTTTCTCTCTTCCCCCCACCCCCGAAATTCCTGATGATTTCGATGACCAATGGTTACAATACCGTGAAGTAAATTCATATGAGTGGATGCTATCACGTAATCAGGTCCATGAAGCAACATTTTTTTGCAGTAAAATAACAACAATTTACAAAAGGCGCGTCTATGAATAGATTTCTGACGTATTTATAGGAGGGGTTTGACGGGAAGCTACTGCTAAATAAATGGAAAGAACTTCGCGATGGTATACTAAATAGATCGATTGGACTAAATAGATCGGTTGGACAGTAATCCCTTGTGATAGAGTTAGACAGTAGTCCCTTGTGATAGGGTTAGCCAGTAGTCCATTGTGATAGGCTTGGACAGTAGTCCGTTTTGATAGGGTTGGACAGTAGTCCCTTGTGATAGGGTTAGACAGTTGTTCTTTGTGATAGAGTTAGACAGTAGTCTCTTGTGATAGGGTTAGCCAGTAGTCCCTTGTGATAGGGTTGGACAGTAGTCCCTTGTGATAGGGTTGGACAGTAGTCCCTTGTGATAGGGTTAGGACTTAAAGGGTATTGACTACAACAAAACAACATCAACAAAAAATTCAACAAACAAAAGAACCCTAATATAAAGACAAAAAACAATCAAATACAAAAACACAACCAAACAAAAAGTATCCCACGGGCGCTAAAGTGACCTCACTCTTGTGCAATATCCTTTTCGTCGCCCCACCCAAGTCTAAGCAAAGATGGAATAAATAATGTAAGAGATATAACCCATTTTACTTTGTACAAGACAGTTCTGGAGTTGTGTCTCTGCGATACATTAACTCCCAGTTTTTTTTTTTTTACCTAGGTTTCGTTGAATAAACAACAGATGAGGCCACGAATGTACAGTCACATACCCTCCTCATAATGGCATCAATGAGATTGTATTATACTTCTGTAAAACCTTGTTTAAAGTTTGCTTCTGTTTGGTCATGTGAGACACCTCTCGTGCAAGTTTGGGCAAACGATCAAGGTATTCTCTCAAGCCATATTATTTTGTTTTCTTTTTACCTCGTGATATCTTTTTTATACCAATGTTATGGATATAATGCATACTTTTTTGTTAAAAATTGTAATGGATATAAATGGCAACTTCCGGAATGACTCTCGGCCAGAAATTTAATGCAAAATACCAACAATTTGAATGGTTGGTCGCGTAGGTGGGAACTATTGATGTGAAACAGATTGGCATTCACAACATAAACCGACTCCATCTCAGATACAGGGCGCATGGCTTTCCTTGGTTCTAAAACAGCAAGGTAATAGGTTGTTTTAACATTTAGGACCAATCTAAAGATAATTAAAACGTGGTGTCTATTTATATATGAGCACATAAAATGACTTCAGATTAAAGCATACATATCCATTGGATACAGCTGTCATATGAGTTAAATGAGCAATTCAAAACGTTAATTAAACCATAAATATAGTCATATATTTGAAACAATTATGTCACGGTTATTAGAATGAATTACAATTATCAGGTTAATGATAACTATAATTTTCCGAGGATACACTACATAAATCCTTTTTTTCCGCATCATGTCTATCAACCTACATTATAACATTTTTCTACATTGGTGAATACATAGTGTACAGGGACACGGACGCTGAACATCGGGGAAATTTGTTTAAATTAACGGTGTCTTAAGGACCTGTCTATGTCAAGACGAAGTATGGCAATATCAATATAACTAGCGAAAGAAGAATAAAATATAACAGTAAGATAGCAATACATAAATACGTATAGTTTGGAGTCTGAGTTAGGTATTTTCTAAACACATTTGCGACCATGAACATTTCGAGTTAATCCAAGTTTTGAAACTGCCTATAACATTCATAAATTTACACGTGATAAACAAAAGAAGAACTCACTAAATGTTGATACATGTTTATTATGAGCTGCCTTTTTAGAAATTTGCGTTCGTGTTAATATATATATATATATATATATATATATATATATATATATATATATATATATATATATTGATTTGCGTTCATTTAACTATTACCAGGGCTGTAGAGACCGATCATGGGCCCTGGGGTAAGACACACCCGAGTCTGTACTAGGTCTTGTTCAAACAAAATCTTTTATAATATAAAATTAAAAAGTGTTGTTTAGTCCGGGCCCCTTAAGGGCTCCGGGCCTCATGGAAAAGTTCCCAGTACAACCCATCTCCTCTCTTGTAGGCCCTGACTTTTTCTCGCTTTATGTTTAAACTCATACGAGACGCACATGAGATTGATGTTTACGCGTACGTACTATGTAAGTTTCTTCGACAACTAATACTTGTAGTTAAGATAATGTATACCAATAAGACTATTGCTGATTTATATCGACTTATTTCGTGGATACATCTTTAATGTATGAACTTACAATATAAAGAATCACAAACTAAATCACACTAGAGCAGGAAAAGTGCAAATAGCTCTAAAAATATAGAGAAATAGTTTCGAATAAGCATACCTTCTTCACAGGCATTAATATCGCTACTTGCACGAGTAACCATGAATCTATCTGTTTGACCAAATTTTCAGGAACAATCAATAACAAACATGAAGTTACAGTAATATTTTATAGTTACAGTAATATATATATTATATATATATATATATATATATATATATATATATATATATATATATATATATATATATATATATATATATATATATATATATATATTACTGTAACTATACTGCTACCACATCATCAAATCACATTAACGTTATTAATACCACCATTACGATAACAGCGCTGCAATGGTTCCTTTCTGGAATATTTACCATTATGGTTATTCGAGATTATATAAAACTTAGAATCCATACATGCCTCAATTTTCACTACTCTTTCAGAAAAAAACAAAACAAAGAAAACAAAAGTCGTCCCCCCCAAAAAAAAAAAAAAAAAAATGCACCCGTCCACACACAAAGCAAGTGAATCTTGCTCCGCTGGTAATAGGTGCTACCGCTTTGAATGTTAATGACGTCTTTGTATGTAATGCAATTTGAGCTGACTATACAAATGACCAAAAACGAATATTCTTTTTCAAAATTATAACTTTTTTAAAAAGTAAAACAATGCAATGAAACTCTCCACTGTTATATTATTCATGCTTTTTACAAGAATGTAAACGTTTTAATTTTATAATTTGGTTGAAGTAGGCAAAACAAAATTAGTTACCTGGTCTTTGTATCAATTTGATGTTAAAATTCATAAACTGAGTAAAACTTTGATCGTTGGAAATTAAGGCCCCAAAAAAAGATGTCTTGACATATGCTCGTTACTGAGTTTCTTAAAAGCAGAAATTAATGTTTATGCAATGATGAATAAGGAAGGTGTTGTAGTGCATGTATTTTTAAAATTAAAATATACATTTCTGATTAGTGAATACATTCGAGTATAACGTTATAAATTACCAATAAACTGTTTGTAGGCAATGTATGAAAAAATGCTTGTATCATCGTGTGCTACTTTACATCTTATGCTTTCAGAACTATAACATATAAGGTTTCATCATTAAGTTCAAGTTTGTTAAAGTGATTAATCACCGAATAACTGATTTGATCAAATATTAGGAATAGGAATAAAAACCATTGGGAATGTTCGAACCATTATAAGTTTGCAGGATGCGTGATCGGATTGGTAGATTTAAACTAAGAACAGACACAGCATCAAAACTGTTACCTACCGTTAAGACCAAAGTTTATATCTTGCACGAGAACTGAAGAAAATGAACTTGCCGCTAACGTACCCGCTGGTAGAATGCAAATGATAGGTAGTGTCTCAGTAAATATGCAGCACTTCATTTAGCCAATAACATTACAGTTTACCCGAGTAGTTATTGTTCAGTTCTCGGAAAAAATTGATCCACTCTTTTCTATAAATTTAAATCGAAACTAGTACTTGAAATATAATTTTAACGGGCCATATTATGAACTTCAAACACACAGACACAGATACACACACAGACACACTCACACAGATTTACAAACAGACACACACTCACAGAGGTTCCAAACTCTATTCGTAAGATCAAACACTAAACCACATATAAGAACGTTAAAAAAATAGGAGATATTTAAACTGTAATGTTATTAGTAACTAAAAGTCTTCTGTGGATTGTGGTTTTGTGATTCGGGTGACCTGTTGCACAAACTCACTAATGGAAGATTTTCATTTTGAAAGTATGTTCGATACATAGCTGCATAATCTCCACGTAATATGATGTTCGTAAGTTATAAATTTCTCCTTTTTCTCTGTGTCGTTGATAAGGTGCATAGTAACGGTGCAATAATGTACAGCTATAACTTATTTTTTAATGACGTCAATTTTGTAATTCGTAAAAAATTGTGATTTGCAATTATAAGCCACCCCCACATCTAATGTATTATAATGCAATTTTTAAGCGAACGCTTGTTGGGTCACTGTAAACGTTTTAAAGTGGTTGTGCAACCCTAACGATTTCCCATGTTTGCGATCTAGCTAAAAATCTGTATGCCGATTTCTTCTGTGTGTGCTATTTTATCAGATGAATGTTTATCAAGTCGATAACATTTACATGTCCTTGAAACTTTGAGCTAGAAATAAATTAAACCCAGCTCTTGAAATCATACATTTTTCTGTCAGGGTATGTAAAGATTGCATACCTACAACCGTTTTCATACACGAATGCACATATGCAATGCAAATCACGTGATCTTTATGGCTCAAGATGAGAAATACAATCAAAATTACTTCCATTTATTTCAAAAGACAGACCGTTGTTGAAACACGTAAGCATTTGTCCGGATTGACATAACCATGGCTACGTCCTTCAGCACAGGTAAGGCTGTGCATTGTCTATATCAACCTACAAATTGTCATCCATTCATTATGTGTTTACACACAATAGACTGTACCAACTGCATTCAAGGACACGTTTGGAGCTAATTTCTATACACTTGGAGAATAAATGTTAATATTTGATAGTGACGATTTGGGGACGTGTGAAACTTAACATTACACCTTAGCTCAGCATGCGAGGGACCGTTATGAGTAAAATAGGAAATGCTATAAAAAGAAGTTCTATAGACTCACACGCGAGAAAGTGTATAGGGAAATGGGAAAATTGTTTGACAAAATGATTAAAATGTATATCGTCAGAATGCTATAGGAATATAAGTGTTTAAAATAAAAATGTGTTTATAGGGATAAAAGTGTTTATAACGAATGTTAAAATTACATAATTAAAGGAAAATGTAACGTTACAAATTTTGGTCTAAGATTTAGAACACGTCTCTGCGATGACAAAACACCAAAACTATCTACAGTCAAAGTTGAGAAGTGTTTATATAGAGAATGTTATACACTTACATACAGACATGCATCCAACAGAAGAGAGAAAGGGTAAAATAGAGTGTAAGTTTCAGCTGTCAACGATAATGACATAAGCAAAGAAGTACGCACATACCCATATACATGCACAAACGTGAAGTGTATATCACTCTTTTCTACAGCTGTTATGTTCTAATGAAAAGGCCGCTGTGGTTTACGGAATGACCCTAGCTTTTAACATGTAAGAGGTTAGTGAAGTCTCATCAAAAACTTGAATACATTACTCGACTATTTATTTTCTAAGACAGCATGAGACATCGAATGTTTTCATAAAATCCACCTCTTCGTCTACGTCTTCTTGTTGTTGCTTCTGATTTCACTGTTGCTACCACTTCAGTTCTCACTGTTTCTCACCATCTTTTTATTCGATGATTGCTTAGCGCATGACATCGTCTACTACATCCTGCACAACTGCTACGAAGATGGGTGATTTCCTGCCATTGATTTTCTGGATCATGTGTTATCTGTCTCTGTGCCTGTAAGTCATGGTGTCACTTAATTACTTAACCTTCGAAGACGGTTTAACGGACGATGACTCAACAATGGGTGACCAGAACGTGTCTGTCTTCGACTGAAGTCCCATACCGCCAAGTGCTCGCAAAGTAGTTGTGGTGTACACAAACTATAATTCATTCAGCGTGTGTTCAAATGCTTGTCTTCTTCCAGTTTACATGATAAATATATATTCATTCAGTGACTCTTTGAGAGCACATTACTCTTGATTCATAGGAAAAAAGTTAGTATTTAGTGCTAAAATTATAACTGAACTACTACTACTAATTGTATTACTACTGGCAATAATCAAAGCATACACATGTACGAAATGTACCGGATCTATATTGAAGATAGCAACACATTTAAAGTTTTTTCTAAGTCAGGCAAATTACCTACTAGCACGAGTTTCCTCCAGTATCGTGATTTCTTTATAGCCACCCCCACCTCCACCACATTCTTAAAGATGGTCTTTTTAAAAGTGTATTTATATGCGCTAATGTTGCATTAACGATTCTAGCACCATTAATATTTTGATATTCATTTTTGTTAATGCACTGCAGTTTTGAACAACTCATATGTATATATACTAACTGTTAGTGTTTCCTACTCTTGTTATAAAATATTTATGTATTTAAAGAAAGACTGTTGCTAATTTGCTAGATCTTATAGCCTGTCCACGTGTGCTATAAATGTGGAAATCAAATAATACTAATTAACAATTACAGTGGAGGAAATTGAAATGGCCGTTAGAAGGATATATAAAGCAAATATAATAATAATAATAATAATAATAATAATAATAATAATAATAATAATAATAATAATAATGAAGACTTTGCACTGCGCCTAATCTTTCGAAGCTCTAAACGCTTTACACCATCTATAATGATATGACTACACTACAGAAAAACAAATGACCAAAACAAATGAAATTGGAAAACATAAAAACATGCTGAAAACATATAAGATACACAACATTATTACGTCTCTAAGTTTGTCCCTGCAGTCGAAACTTGTGAGTTTTAAGAGAACTCTTATTCGTTCAACGCTGCCGGTCCCTGGTATGCAAAAGAACGTTGTCCATATGACTTCGTTTTCACAGTGGGAACAATGAGTATACAATTGTCAGAAGAGGAGCGTAAGTATCTAGCTGGTGTATACACATTTGTGAGGCTGGATAGGTATGTTGGACTGGAGTCTGTCATTGAAACATAGCACAGAGAATAAATTTTGTGTTTGATTCTATATCGAATTGATAGCCAGTGTAGGGTACAGAACAGTGGTGACGTGTGCTGTGATCGAGGTATTCTAAAGATGATTCGCGCAGCTGTGTTTTTAACTTATTGAAGTTTCTAGAGTAAATATTGTGACGAACCAGACATAAATGTGTTCCAATAGTCGAATCTTGAAAGTACTAATGAACACACAAGTGTTTTAGTGGAATTAACTGAAAAATATTTACGAATGGAACTGATGCGTTTCAGTCCAAGATATGCAGCCTTGCAAATGTTCATGTCTTGTTGGTGCAATGTGAGACTGCTATATAGAGTAACGCCTAGGTTTCGTACTGACTGTGAGAATTTAATGTTGGTGTTGCTGATATTTATTCGCTGAGGAAAAGGGTGTGAATGAGAAAGTCTTTGCGTTATGATTAAAATTTTATCATCATTCATCTGCAGCTTGTTACATGTCATCCGTGATTTTACGTCAGAAATGCACCTCTCTACTCCATGGATGGTAGCATCAGCTTCAGTTGGGTGGTTAGACTTGTATATTTGGGAGTCATTAGCGTATAATTGGTGAGAAACTGGTTGATGATCTATGACACTTCAGAGAGGTTGAGTGTATTAAATGAAGAGAACAGGTCCAACAACAGATCCCTGTGGAACACCACAACATACGTCAACTGGGCTGGAATTTATTACATTTGCAGATATAATTGGTGTTCGGTTGACTAAGTAGATATGAACCACTGTAAGGCTATATTCTGAATGCCGAATACATACTGGAGATGGTTAGGTAATATATCATGGTCTATTGTGTCAAATGCAGCAGATAAATCCAGGAGAGTTAGGACTGTAAACTTTCCACTATCCAAAGCAGAAAGAATGTCATTAAATACTTTCAGAAGAGTAGTTTCCGTACTGTGGCAAGGGCGATATGCAGACTGTACTTTGCTAAAAGGACTGTTTGAATTCAAATGAGACACAAGTTGGGTTAGATCAACCTTTTCTAAGAGTTTTGATATCAATGGGAGATTAGAAACTGGGCATCAGTTCTTTAAATCGTTATGGTCAAGTGTTGGTTTCTTCAACAAAGGCTTTACGATGGCAGTTTTGAAAAATGTTGGGAATTCCCCCGATGAGAGTGAGATATTAATAACATCAGTTAGTGAAGGCAATATTGGGTCTAAGCACTCAAGCAGCATCGATGTCTAAATTGGATTGATTTCCCTAGAGTTTGGTGCAGATTTCATCACGATTGTCCCTACTAATTCAATAGGACAGGTTCAAATGCTCCTAATGGTTGTCGCTGAATTTTTTTTTATCATAACTGTATGGTAACGAATCAATTGAAATTGTGCCATCAAGCGAATCTCTAATGGTTTGTACTTTGTGACGGAAGAAATTTGCGAATTGGTCCGGAAGGTCTACTGAACAGAAGGTTGTTGGAAGTGGTGTACATTTGTTCCTCAACATTAATTTGTTAATTATCTCGAAGAGCTGTTTGCAGCTGGAACTCTCCGTGATCTTAGTACTGTAGTGGGATAATTTGGCTAAATGGACTATGTTTGTGACGAAACTAACTACTATTTATATCTATATAAACTAAGGTTCCATTACTTTGAGCACAGATGTACCGGATTAATCCAAGATATCGAGAAAGTCGGCATCAGACAATCCTTACTGTACCAGAAAAATATGCACTATTTCGTCCGCTTCATTGAGAGTGAGTTAGCATAGAACTAGATAATAAAGACCTCTGTGTCTTATAACCTGATGGCAACGGTCATATAAGCATTCTTACTCACAAATATATTTCGTGTGCAGTTCTTATTCCATGAATAGACATGGACACACTCCCATCTTATTTGACCTTGGTGCGTAATCATATTTCTTACATAGT